>PVJH01009469.1:0-79130 GCA_004026705.1 Nesogale talazaci
ATGAACAGTGGGTTGCCTTGAACACACGCCTCCGGCAAATTGGGCAATTTGTGGCTGGGTACACTTTTCTTTCAACGAACGTACAGATAACGAGTCACACATCACCATCAAATTCTGACCTGAAGTTATATTTGTAAATGACTTGCCAGCCTTCCCCATTAGCTCCCTCCATCGTGATATCGGTAATGGACTTCGCTCAGAACTCCCCATCCTGTACTGGCCCTCCCACCTTAGCTCTCCTGGAGCTGCTGTTGGTCTTCTCCTAGCAGGTGGAAAGTGTCAAAGACAAGCGTCTTAGCTTCCTCTGCCCATCTCTCCAAGCCTCTTCTCAATTCACATTATTTTGCTCTTGGATGTGGAGGAGAGAATTACCTTCCATCTACCTGGTCATTTCTTATCCCTGGATTAAAAATCTACCTCCTTCTATCGTTCCTATAATTAACAGGGACATCTTCTCTTCCACCCGTATGAAAATATTAAATCATGTCAGTCCTGGTCAATTATCAGAGAAGCATCTAGCACAGTGTGTTACCTTGCTTCTGGTTCTTATTGAACTATCAAAAACTAGTTTATCAATATCATTCTCCAGTGCCAAGTGTATATGATCTGAACCACATTTTTTGCGCTCATTAACAGGGAGGTCGTGACTGAAAGCAGAATCAAAAGCTTTGCTAAGGTCAATACATACTATATTGTTTGCTGCCATCTGTTACCAACAAAAATTAGATTGAAACAGCGTGATTTTTTCTCGCTATAATGTAGTGTTGATTGTTATCTGGCACGCTGTGCTCTACTTACATTTCTCTTTATCGTTAGTGTGGAAAATGATGCTTTTAAATGTTGCCCTCCTCTATTTATCTTGTGAGTGAGATGAAGTTTGTTTAACCTTTTGTTTCTATGTTGGCGCTTGACTTTGTTGAAAAAAGAGATAGATAGTGGATTTGTTCTTTTATGGGTGTCCAGGAACTCTGGCTTCCAAGAACTGCCAAGGATAGGACAGTAGTTCTTCAAAGAATCGAGATGAGTCTTCAAAGATATTAGGATCAAAGTACTTAAAGAGACTTGTTTGGAATGCATGCAGATTGCTCAGAGCACACTTAGGCAGCCTGCATTGCCTGCCATGAGGGCGCGAGTGTGTTTCCGTGTGTTGACTCACAACTCTGTGTGTGTGTGTATTGAAGGCTCCTTTAATGTTGTGGTAATTACATAATCTTGTGTCAACTTGAGGGTATTAAGAGTGAAGGAGTGGAGTTCAGCCTGTCCATCAGGTCACAGCCTGATGACGCCTCCTTGTGGACATAGGCTTCTTCTGAAGATTCTGGAAACTTCTTTTCTTTCTTCCTGGATGTGGGCCACACAATATCCCTGCTTCACTTTTCTGCTGACACGTCATATGGAGCCACACTGAGCCCTGGAGATGCGTCCACTGCCACTGGACTTTCCACTCACTGGTCAGTGAATTCTCTGCTTTCGGCATCATTGTGTGTGCTGCATGAGTCTCAAGAGAAATTCATGGGCAAATATTGGACTTATGGGCTAATATCAAACTTATAGACTTGATCTGGTCTGGGCTGTTTGCTAATACATTATTACTTCTTGATATAAAAATTCTCTCTTACACATATATAAGGGTCAATGAATTTGGTTCTCTAGTCAACCCAGCCCAATACAACTGCCTTTCCACACAATGAAACCGACTCTTCCTTTCATGTAGTAAGTCATATTTTCCAAGACATCTGTCACTGGCAGGGTCTCATTCTTCGCTTCTCATTCGTTTGGCAATGTAGCTTTTTTCAAATATTTTTGTTGACAAGAGCAAGGTATTAAGAAATAGATACTTCCTAAATATTCGCAAGGGGAGATTCGGCACAATCCACCTCTGCCAAAGGCTACAATTGTTAGTTCCCAAGAGTTGTGCTGGGAATGAGGGGGAAATGCCTGAGAGAGTTCCCTTCATATCCCATGGTGGGGCTCAACATGTAGAGTTAAAATGAACAATTTCTAGCCACATAAACTCCATACTTTCTTTAATATAATTCTTTAAAAAGAAATAGGCAAGAAGAACCTTTCTTTTATACTGTATTCTGTTGCCATTAATGAAAAAAAAAAAGAAAGAAGACATTTGTGGGCACAGGCATGCTATCCATAGGATTCTCATATTTTGGCATGCAAACAGAATCTCTTGCTGGGTGCTACCTCTGTTCCTCTTCAGTTTCTTTGAGAAGTAAAAGGGAAGCCGAGTAATATGATTGCTACCAATAAAAGTCTTATTTTTGTCAGCTGCCAGTAAGTTGACTTCTGACTCATGGCTACTATGTGTAATAGAAGAAATGCTTCTCAGTCTGGTGCCATTCACACAATTGCCAGCAAGTCCAAGTTCATCGTTATGATGGTCGTGTCTATGTATCTTATGGAATGGCAGGCCCTTGTGTCTTCCAGTAATTGATCCTTCCTAATGGTGGATCCAAAGCGAAGGACTCACCCTTGCTCTGATTTTCAGAAGTAGGTAGTCAGGGCTGTCTTTCTCAGCTGTCAAATTCTAATTTTGTTTTTTGCAGGGGGAACAGACAGCAGAAGGGACCTTTATAAAGTTCTTGATACATGTTACCAAGCTGGTTTGTAATCAACAGTCTCATGGATAGTCGAGCAGCCAAGTCTTCCTTAGCTGCTGGAAGGTGTGCCTGAGGTGGTGTTAGATTTATTTGTAAAATCATAGAGGGTTAAAGCCGGAGAGGACACTAGAAATCATAGATGATAGCCTTTCTTTGACTGAACAGTGAGACACAGAGAGTTTGTCATTGAAGCAAACTTTCCTAGAGAGCTGTCAGCAGACTGAGGAAATGAAATTGGAATGCCTGGTTTCAGTTTCCATGAGGTCTCCTCAATTATCGCTCTTGTTCTGATCTTGGGATCACATCTCCTTTTCCATCCTCGAAGGATCCCATAAGTACTGGCATTTTTAGAAGGAGTCATTGACCGATGAGTGTTTGCTCTTTAGAAAGGGTCATGGGCATGACAGAAGGAAAAACTAATCTGTCCTCAAAGAAGTACAGCTAACATGCTCCTTCAAAGCAAGTATGGGCAGGCATCACCTCACATATGCTGGAACACATGTCATCAGGAGGGATCAGTGTAGGGAGAAGGAACATAGAAAAAAGGAAACATGAGGAGAAATATCCTGGAGGAGATGAATGCATAGGGTAGCTGCAACAATGGCCTCCAACACAGGACCAGGCTGTGTTCCGATCTCTTATGCACAGGCTCTCCATGAGTTGCTAGAGCCAAGACACTAGCAACATCGACAGAAGGAAACATCTAAGACACAGACCTGAGTAACAAAAGGTTGAGCACCTGGTCCTAAACAAGCGAACAAACAAGCCTTCATCAAGTAAATTCCAACTCATCGTCACCTTACATAAGATTTCCAGCCTGTCAGTCTTTATAGGAGTAGATAGCCTCATCCTTCCCACACAGAGCAGCTGGTGGGTTTGAACTTCAGACTTTGCATTTAGCACTCCCAGGGAGAACTTGGCCTTAGGGAAATAGTCAAGGTAGGGGTCATGTCTGGCTGCACCTTGTAGACTGCCACAACATCTGCCAATGAGCAAGACTCATTATACCCCAAACTCCAAGTTCACTGCCAAATTTGATACGATATCAAATCAAACCGATCCTGTAGGACAGACTAGAACTACCTCTGTGAATTTCTGAGACTGTAACATTTTATGGGAGTAGAAAATTCTGTCTTTCTCCTGAGCAGCAGATGGTTGGTTTTGAACTGCAGTTAGCAGCCCAGTGCATAATCAGTATCTACCAAGGTTTCTATAAAATGTGATATATTCACAAATCATTCTCAACGACTAGCAACTCTGCCCTTCAGACATCAGGTGATCCTTTGACTTCTTCATAGACTCTCTGTGGGGTAATGAAAGCAACGGGGGTAGAATACAATTCCCACTTTTGACCTAGTTTGTAGGTGACCCAGACTGCGTTCTTACCCTCCATTGACCACATCCGCAAGATCTGACTTGCAACTCCCACTAAGCGACCTGAATTCAAGCTTAAACAGACCAGTAACTGATTAAAGGAACTGAACTACTGACATGATCCTCAGGCTGACCTGCTCCAGTATGAGGATAGGGATGTGCACGCGATTGGTCCAAAACTCTTGCCTTGAGGATGTCCAAAATGTGGCAACTCAAGACATTCATATACATGCAATTTTCATACTCTGCCACCCAGTTCCATCTTTGTAAATTGTGTCTAGTCATCTAAATTGTTAATCTGTACCCATCAACAATCCCTGCATTTCAGTCTAAAAACTGTCCTATGCATATATATCCTCTTTTTTATTAACAGTGTTTTAAATGGTATACCATTGGCTAAGCGAATGGTACTATCAATAGAGTTACCATATGCCCCATGGGAACAGTTTATCATGTCATTCACTAAAATAATAATGATGTCTCTAATGTGAACCAGGGAAATGTATAAACCATAGATATACTGGATGGAGTTTGGGCTTCCATCTAATCGTAGACCCAATCTAAGAACAATTAGTTATTATGGCATGGTCCTGGTCCCCACAAAGTGATCATTGAAGATGAGGATACTATAGCAAAGTGTGGCGAAGAAAGCAGATGGTGCCACGCTATCCATCGGAAAAGTGTCTGGGCTTTTCAGGACTTGTCTTAAGCAAGTGGATATCTAAATGAGGTGTTGGCTGAGTCCTTATGGAAGAAGTACACCAGCCTGTGTGATCCACTGATTGGCAATAAGAAAATCCAATTCTGGAGGATGGAATGGTATTAGAGAAGCCGTTCTCAACCTTTGAGTTGAGAGTCCTTTGGGGGTCAAACGACCCTTTCACAGGGCTTGTCTGATTCATCACAGTAGCAAAATGACAGTGATGAAGTAGCCACGAAGATAATTTGATGGTTGGGGGGTCACCACCACACGAGAAACTGTATAGAAGGGTCGCGGCATGAGGAAAGTCGAGAACCACTGCCTCAGAGTTTAAAGTCTGAACATTCAGCTTGCAGAAGGCTTTGGATGACAGCGAAGGCCCAGACCTCATTTACAGGGTCCCTCAGGAAATCAAGCCTCTGGTGACGCCCCTCTGACTGTGGACTAGAGGTGGGAAAGGCTTTGTTACCAGACAGAGTTCATTGCAGGCTATGTGACTGCAGTTATCGTTAGGTCAAAATATGGCACCTTGTTAGTCTGGATCTTTTTCTTGACTCAATGTGTAATTGCTCCAGTTTTAAATTTTTCCTGCTTTGCTTTCTTTCAAAGATCTTCTTAGTTTCATTGTATTGTGGCTGGTATGTTTGTTTGTACACTATCTTGATTTTGCATGATTTTCTGTATATGGAAATCAGATTAGGTACCCTATATACTCGAGTATAAGCTCACCCAAATATCTGTCGAGGCTCTTAATTTTACCATAAAAACTGCCTTAAAAATGTGCTGTAGAACTGGGCTTTAACTCAAGTAATTACTGTAAGTCTATCAAGACAACGACTGGATGAATAAATTCAAAGATGATGCTGGCAGGAGGTGGGGTACCCGCAACCACTAGTTCAAGGAAGAAATGCCCTGGAATTGATTGTGGCGATGGTTCCCAACTCCTCTACATGTGATTGAACTACTGAAATATACAAGGTGTGAATTGTATGTTGGTGAAATGGTTAAAAAGAAACAAATCAATAACAGAATAGAAAATGAAAAGCACGATTCTTCCCTCAAGTGTTGGAGAAGCAATAATTACACTCATGAAATAATGAGGAGGTGGTAAAACTTGTTTAAAAAGAGCTCCGGCTTTAAGAAAAATGGAGGGTGGTGAGGGCTACGGTGAAGAAAGGTCTCAGAAGAGCTGAGAAGAATAAGAGCCATCAGGGAGGTTGGGTGGACGCTAAAGCTGGTGCCACAATCCAGGGAGTATGGGTGGCTGATGGTGAGGTGCTTGCTTTGGTCAAGGAGAGACTGAGATTGGAGAGCAGGGAAAGACGAGCCAAGAGGTATTTGAGAACATCTGGTCTATCTTCCTCATTAATTCTGCAGTAATAACAAAAGCAAATATTTCTGTAGCACTTCCCAGAGAAGCACTGTTCTAAATCTTTTACAGATATTAAATCACTTAATCTGCTCTAACAGCTCTACGATCGTTATCTACACTTTACAGAAGGGAGAATTGAGAGCTGGGGAGGTTAAGTCATTTCTCCAGGTCACACAACTGGCGAGCATTTGAATCTAAGAGTTTGGCAACAGAGCACGGGATCTCAGTGCCAACACTATACTGTCTCTCATGCCAGGGAGACAATTGCGGCCCAAGAAAGGGAAATGACGGACCTGCCAGAGATCTCCCAGCAAGTTAATTCCAGAGTTGGGAGTAAAAGCCAAGTCTGTAGATGTCCAAATGGAGGAGGTTTCAGCAACCCCCCCATTAGTTCTTGGCCCAGTCACATAGGCAAGGTGGAATCCACGTGCTGATCAGGAAGGAGGTCTGAAAGTATGAAAGTGTTGTTGTCACTCTGCCAAAGCTGCCTCCTTCCTCAAGGAGAATCTGCGTGCAGTCCCCAGGGCTGGAAGGTATTCCCCCTGGCCTTGGCTAGCCAAGGAAGCGTGGGGTGATAGGTGACACCAGCTGAACTACTGTTTGTTGCCCACCCCCCATCTTACCCCCTTCACCCACTAGCTTATGAAGTTAGGCTTTTCCTTATTTCTAAATGGTTGCAGTGGCACGCTTTCAAAAATGAATCAGGAGTTAGCTTTCCTTGCTTCCGAATCTCCTTTCTAGACTGTTCCACTTTGGGGGGCAATAAAGAAGCCCTGGTGGTGCTGTGGGTAAGTACTGGACTACAAGCTTGTCAGTTCAAATCCTCGATCTGCTTTGTGTGAGAAAATCAAAGTTGTCTGCGTCCATGAAAACTTCCAGCCTTGGAAATCCTGCGAATGGTTGCTGTGAGTCAGACTTGACTCAATGGCAGTGGGTTTTGTTTTGTTGGCAATTATCCCAAGGAAAGGTAGAGTGGATGAGGGGAAGAGAAGATTTGGAACCAATGACTTAGTCTTCTGAAATGTTTTTGATAATCCAGTTCACCAAAGAAGTTTTAATGATTTATGACCCGTGTTCCCAAGTTTCATCACCTAAAGCTATTATAATAGCTTCCTTCCTGCCTGATCTCTCTACTTCCTGCCTTGAACTCCTTATAATATTGGCACCAGAGAGATTAAACTTTCTAAAATACAGAGGCAATCATGTGACTTTCCCACCACAAGTGCTTTCAAAACCCCTTGCTCGCCAAAATGAAGTCAACATGTCTTAACCTGGTTTCCTTGAGGCTAATTTCCCGGTCCCCATAGAATAGTTGAGGGTTCCCCAAACTCATTGCATTTTTTTCACATCTCCAGGAAGGGTCTCAGTGCAATGGAATGAGTCTGGGTTTTGGCGTCAACACACTAGGGCTCCAGTTCTAGCTTCAGCACCGACGCCACTTGGTCAAATCTCAAAGGCTCAGTCTCTTCAACTGTTAAATGCACACACAATAATGCGGAAGCGTGTGTGCATTTGACATAACACATAGAAAGCATCTAACATAGCTCATATCACACTCAAGTGGTGATGGACTTCCCGGGATGGTACTGATGACACATATGAATGTCCACAGCAGCATTATTCATATGTGCCCTGAAAGAGAACCTACCCACATATCTACCAATGGATGGACAGATAAACAAAATGTGTTACCTATAGACAAGGAATTCGAATTCAACTATGAAATGGGATGGGATCCCGAGGGCTCAAGTAGAAAGCAAGTGTTTTGAGCATGAGGAGGGCAACAAATGAACAAATGTGCTTGACACCATGGACGGATGGATGGTGATAAGAGTTGTCTGAGTCCCCAATAAAATGATTTTTTAAAAACAGAAGAATAAAATGATATTGCAATGTATGCTATACCTTGGATAAACCTTGAAAACATTACACTGACAGAAAGAAGTCATGCACACACAAATATGGTATAGCTACTTTTATATGGCATATTCGGAAGTGGCAAATGCATAAAAGTAAAAAATGGACAGGTGGGGAGGAAGTACTTAACATGCTCTGGGTTCTTCTGGGGTGGGAAGTTTTCGCACGAAGGAGAGTGGTGGGGGTTCCATCACATTGTGAAAGTGGCCTGTGCCACTGACTTGGGCACTTTTTAATGGTCAGCTATGGGTGATGTGAATGTCACTTCAATGAATTCAAAATGCTTTACGTCACTGGGCTCAACTGAAATTCAGAGATTTCTTCCTGCTAGACTTCACAGAATTTCTCTCAGACTCACATAGACTAAAAGCATCCCAGCGGTTGTATCATATGCGAATAGTACAGACTTTGATGGACCTGTTTGCTTTTGTTCCCTCCCTCTTGACCATTTTTAAATCAGGTGGAACTAGTCTTCTCTGAAACCGACTTTGGGAAATATTGATCTTTTACTCCTTCTCCTCAGTGTAAGCTTTCACAGACAGATTTTCACAGCATTTATTAATGATTTGGAGTTCTTGGGTGTCACCCAGCCAATTTTGACTCTTAGCAATCCAAGGTGACAGAGAAGCACTGTGCTCGCTGGGGTTTGGGGGCTGCAGCTTTTACAGTCGCTACAGACAAGATGCCTATGAATTGGAATGAAATCAATATTGCTTACCAACCAGAACAGTCTCTATGGGAACAGATCACCACATTTTTCTCCTATGGAGTTACTAGGTGGATTTGAACTGCCAACCTTTTGTTAGCAAACTTAATGCTTAAGCGTCGTACCATCAGGCTGCCTTCAAAGAGTTTGTGGGTTTTTATGCTGAATATAATATTTTTGGGTCCAAGTTGGACTGCTAACTAAAGGTCAGCAGTTTGAATCCACCAGCTGATTTGCAGGAAAAAGAGGTGGCTTTCTATTGCTATAAAGAGTTACAGTTCTCAAGGGCTGAGCCCCGGTGATGTAGTGGTTGTGTACAGGACTGCAGCCCACTGGGCTGGCAATTCAAATCCAGTAGCAGCTCTCCAGGAGCAAGGCTGCACCTTCTACTCCCACAAGAGGGCAGTAATGCTCCCCCTAAAATAGTTACAGTCTCAGAAATGTACAGGGTCCCTATGAGCTGGAATCAGCTCGATGGCCATGAATTTGAATTCAGATGAGGTAAGACTGTAAAGCAGATGATTATGTTAACAAATACAGTAATATTGCTTCAAGGTAAGTATAAAAACAAAATAGATTACAGGTACTAAGACAAGATTGAAGACACACATTTCATGGCTTTGTCTTCTGAAAGAGGAGATTGTTCCAAAAAGATGGAAACAACCTAAATGTCCACTAGGAAAGAAGGAATTTAAAAAACTCCTTTGGTATATACCCACAAAGGTGTACTAATCCATACATCCATCCACTGTGTCAAGCACATTTGTATATTTGTTGCCATCGTCATTCTCAAAACATGCTCTTTCTGCTTGAGCCCCTGGAATCAGCTCCTCATTTTTCCCTCCCTCATGATAATTTATAAATTATTATTTTTCATGCCTTATACTATCTGATGTCTCCCTTCACCCACTTTTCTGTTGTTTGTTCCCCAGAGAAGAGGTTATATGTAAATCTTTGTGATCAGTTCCCCCATTCTCCCCCACTTTACCCTTATCCTCATGGTATTACTATTCTTTTTATTAGTCCTGAGTGGCCTTATCTGTCCTGGATTCCCTGTGTTTCCAGTTGCTATCTGTACCAATGTACATCCTCTGGTGTATCCGGATTTGTAAGGTAGAATTGAGATTATGATAGTGAGGCGGGGAGGAAGCATTAAAAACTAAGGGTAAGTTAATGTTTCATCATTGTTCTACTGCACCCTGACTGGCTTGTCTGTTCCCTTTCTGTAAAGCGATTCCCAGTAAGGCAAATGTTTTCATATCAAAAGAAATAGGCTTTGATGGTTACCAGGAGTGAGAGTGAAAATGAAGTTCACCCCTTCCAAGACAAGAGGGAAAAGAGAAAAAAGGCGTGGGAGGGCATGGCCAGCTCTTTGGGGGTGGGGAGGGGTCACTACTAAGTAGCTCAGGTTGTTGAACAAGGCCAGACTGATGATCTGAACTATAAATGCCACCCAATTCAAAATAAAGACATTTTTTCAAAAAAAAAAAAATCCACAGGGACACATACAACAAGCTTTTCAAAGAAGAACGAAATAACCCCCATTACTATTTTCATGTTTCTGTCTTTCTAGACTCTTTCCCTCCCCATTCACTGCAGCTGTGGTAAAGGGCAACTGAGTCATTTTGGATACCTAGAAATCCTGGGGGGCAGCACCATGAGACGCTGCCTGGCCCCATGCCATCCTCCCACTGTCATGGTGGAGCCCAGTGTGTCAATCCATCTGGTCGAGGGTCTCCCTCTCTGTTCCTGATCTTCACCTTTGCCCAGCAGTGTCCTGTTCGATCCCTCATAGCCAGCCCAAAGCACCCTTTCCCAGGCAGATGTGCCTGTTCTTCCGGCAGCCCCTGGTTGATGTCAAGTGCAACAGAGTCCTCTGAGGGACAGGTTTGCTCTTGAATGCCCCAACGAGTCCATTTGCAACATGTATGCTGCCCCACGTGTGATTACCCATTGTTTGATTCCTCCATGACTGCTTCTATAAGGGTTGGTGGGAGACAGGGAATAGGGGGGTGGGGTGGGGAACTTTTCTTTTTAACAAGATGAGAATGCTATTGTAGTCACAGGCTGTGTAACCTAGTTTTCTTAAATGAACAAGAGTCTTGAATACCTTTCCATGCTATGAAATATTCCTTCATCACCTAATTTCTCACACTTTTCAAAGAAAATCACCCAATTATGATTCTACAACAATAAACGATCTTGCTGAGAAAAAACTAGAGGCAAGGCACTAGCAAACAAGTGACGTGTTTCGGTGCTAGTCAGCTCCTTGGAAGGGCTCAGAGACACATTCAAAAGCGGGCAGGATAGGGTTGGAAGCATTGCACTTCATGGACATCTGAATATCTGATCAGCTTGTCTTCTGGAGATTTTTCCACACACCCATTGTGGTGGCCAAGATCGTGTGAGTCCCAGATCCCCGTCTCTGGACCACCCATGTGACGAAGGGCTCCAGCTGCTCTGCTCTAAGATCCCTGGCCATGTACGTGGGACTTCTCAGCCTGCAAAGGATGAGCCTTGCCTTGCAGTCTGAAACACGCCCAGCCTTTCTGGCTCCCTCCCAATTTTCTCTCAATAGCACCACTTCCTATAATAAAGCTATCGTTTATTGACCACTTAATTCGTGCCAGGCACCAAGCCAAGCACTCTGGAGGATCGCACTTACTTGCTCCTCAAAGTGGCCCTATAAGATAGGCCCTGCTTGTTTGCTTGTGTTTCTTTCTAAGACGGATTTACATTGCTGACAAAGAATACTGTCCGTACCACGGACTGCCCGAAGAACAAGCACATGCGTTTTGTACAGCCAGAATGCTCCTTCGAGGCAAAGATGGTGAGATTTCTTCTCACGGACTTTGGACATGTGGTCAGGAGAGACCAGTCCCGGGAGGAGGCCATGCTTTGGAAAGTGATGGGACAGCCAAAAAAAAGGGAAGGCCCTTAGGGAGATGGATGGCCCCAGTGGCTGCAACCATGGGCTCCCACATCAGAACAACGGTGAGGATGCTGCAGACCAAGGGGGTGTTTCGGTCTATTGTGCATCCAGAGGGTGGAACTGACTCAACGGCACCTAACAACAACAACAACAACAACAACAACAACAACAATAACAGACACTTTCAAGGGTTGCGGAAGGTCATAAACCTAATTGAAGGCAAAAATGAAAATCCAATCAATGTCTCATTTTACAACCTGGGCTCATTATTACCGGAAGGGGCATCCCTGGGCCCCACTCAAGGCAGCGCTTCCTGCCTGTGATGGCTGAAGCCTCTTAAGTTTTATTCAGTTTACCTGCTCACTCAGTTCTGCCCTTCGTGCCCCAGGCCAGAGTCACCCTCCAGGTGGAGAGTGGCACTGGCCGGCAGAGGACATGAGTAAGATATTGGATCTCGATTCTCACACTGGAGCGCTTGGGGCTGTGAAGACAGCAGGTATGTGTTCTAATCCTATCGAATTGGTGGGTAGAGCAGCTAGGATTAGGGGGAAGTCTCTTCATTTTCCTTTTACATTTGGGGATGCCGTGCTGATGAATGATCTCATTGAGCCATCGTGTGCAGCGGACACGAAGCCCAGACAGAAGCTAGTTGGATAGGGGCTTTCTCTCTGTGTCTGCTGCTCTAAAGTCCAAGGGGATGTTCCCCAGAGGCTGTCCTCAGTGGTTCCGTATTGTGACTGCCTTCATTGCCCCCATCGCCCCCGTGGTAGATGAGGTATCTGATCCTTGATGGTATCTGGGACACACACGAATTAGCATCAGAGTGCCAGCTCTGCCCTGATAGCTGCTCTTCCTGCATCGAGGTGCAGATCAGGCATCATTCGGGTCAATTAGGAAAACTGCTGAATGGCTCTGCAGCCTCAGCCCACACTCATGGTGACGGCGCTTGGTAGTTCAGTTTGGGCACCAGAATTACAACTGATGGCTCCTGTCAGGGCGTTTGCTGCTGCTCTCGTTGCACTCCCCCGGCCTCTTGTGTAATCCCCTGGTCACCCCGCTGGCCTGGCTTCAGGGAGTCCCAGCATGTGGACATCGAAATCAAAGTGAACTGCTGGCTGGGTTCCATCCCTGTCACCCTCACTGAGATGGCTCAGCCTGCCACATGCACTCAAGAGGAGTCCAAGGTTGGGCTGAAGTCCAAGAAATTTCTAGGGAGGGAGAATCTTTGGGTAATTATTATTTCCTCTAGAAATGACTTGTTTTTGTAAGTTCTGAGCCACCATGGTGCTGGGTACAATCGAATGAAGCACAACCTAACCTCACACCATTGTCAGAATTGCTGCTAAATTTCAGCCCATGGCTGCAGTCACTGTGTCCCTCTATGTCCCGGAGGGTCTCCCTGGATTTGTTTTGCTGAGTCGCTTCCAAGCAGGAGGTTTTCTCCAGGGACTGGTCCCTCTGAGAACATGTTTAAAATGTCATGCATCCACATAATTATGATTACTCTGCACTCCTTACTGGGCTGAAAGCTGAAAGGAGGCAGTGGGAAAGAGGGAGGGACTTCATCTTCCTCGTTCTCACCGTCCTCAGTCTCTCAGGAAGTGCCAGAGCAAACTTAGAAGAGATGCACATGCGGGCTAGGTGCCTTTGAGTTGCCTCCCATTCAAGGTGATCCCATGTTAGACAGAGGCGAACATACCGGTCTGGTCCTACCCAACCTATATGGTTCCTCACATTCTGGAGTCCATATTACACTGTACTATCCATTATTGTGCCGTCTGGCTCCATGGGTACCACAGTCTGTGTTTCTGTCTTCATTATTTTGCATGCATGATAGACGTCACCACTTCATTTTCTCCTCTACCAGTTTGGAAGTCAGACACGACGTGTCAGCTCTTTGAACGCATATCTTTGAAATGAACTTAGATTCACATTCTTACCCTACAGGCAGACAATGCTTAGACCTTAGAATGTTCACTCCGGTTACCTTCTCGGGGTTCCCAATGATTGCTGCTGTATTTGTTTCATTCTATCCATATGTCCACCGCGCCTCTGTCAGTTTGATGCCATGTGATGGGCTGGTGCGTTGCTGTGGAACGACGTCTCTGGTATTTCCAATATCAGCAGAGTCACCCCGGGCGGATACGCTTCAGTGGGGCTTCCAGATGGAGAAAGACTGGGAAAAAGGAGACAGACTGCGGGCTGGGTTCCAGAGAGAAAAACCGGCCAATGAAAACCTCGCAACAACCTCTCTGAGTTCTGGCCCTCACTTGCATTGGGCCTGCTAACTGCTCTTTTACCAACTCTTTGATGCTCTTAAAGTGTTGTCAATAATGTATGCATTCGAGTATAAGTTGACCTGAATATCAGCTGAGGCACCTAATTTTACTACAAACACTGCTTTAAAAATGTGATGAAAAACTCGGCTTATACACATGTATATATGGTATTTCATCCAGTCTGTTTAGATTTTAAAAATATTACCATTGAGGATACTGACATGAAATAAAAGTCAGCCTTGCATTTACTTATGAAGGTTCTGTTCATTCAAATTTTGGAAACTTTGAAGCACATCCGCTTCAGCCACCTTCTTCTTGTCCCTTTCTCGCCCAACTCTGAAAATCATTTACCTTTCAGAAGTGCTTCTGTCCCCTTCTCTACTCATTTCACGTGTGTGTCAGAAGGAGAGGAAAACAAGACTTCAATCATGTCCAAAATAATGTACTTGAATTAGAGAGAAATTCATAACTTCATAAAAATGGTGCTATGATGTGCTTGTATTCTTGAAACTGCCCTAAGATCTGTGTAGTACCTCAACCAAACTACCTGCCTGCTTTTCTCAACCTCCTCGAACTGTCCCTCATTTTCATTTTTCCCATTGTATTTCAGGGATGCAATTCTACTCTACCTCTCTATTAAAAACTCAGCGTTTTCGTTAAATTTTGATTAACTCCATCCGGTAGGCAATTCTGAAGTAATGTGAGACTCCCCAGTGACTATGAATATTCTGGTATCCCAGACATATAACTTTACTAATGAAATTCAAGATAATCAGAGTTTAATGTTTTCACATATTTTTTGGTGTGGTAAAATGGCACACAACACACTTTTTTGTCATCTCAATAATTACTACATGTACAGTTCAGTAGCATGAATTATACTCTTCAAGTAAGACACTGTGTTTTTAAATAGAGGCCATTTGTCATTGGTTTAAACTTTCTTATTAAAATAAGCGTATCACCCTATTGAAGGCCATTTTAAAAGATAATACTTCTAACCGCTACCCTTTATTCCCTTCCAAATGTTATGGCTGTATTTACATAATTATGTCTGAGCCCTTTTGCGGCAGCCATTTCACCTAGGTCTTGCTCTTTTCTCTGACCCTGTACTTCATCCAGCAGAATGTCTTCTCCAGGGGCTGGGCTCTCCTGACAGAATGCCCCAAATCAACGAGACCAAGTCTTACCCGAATGTCTCCTGCAGAGCAGTCTGGCTCTTCTTCCTGGACAGATTGATTTGGTCTTCTGGCACTTCATGGTGTTTTCAATATCCTTTGGCAACACGATCGATCCAATTCCACAGTTTTTCTGTAGTTTCCTTAGGGTTTGTCCAACTTAGTGGTCATCATGATAAATAGGCCATGCTATTTTCTGGTTTGGGAACCTACACGTTGTTGTATGCCATCGAGGGGCCGCTGACACACAAAGACCCCATTAGACGGAGTCAAAGTGCCCCTGAGGGTTTCCAAAGCTGTCAGCTTTATAGCAGCAGGCTGTGCTGTCTTTCCTCCCTGGAGCAGCGGGTGGGTTCAAACTCCACTCGTTCTGCTAGGAGCCCAATGCTCGGTCTCGGAACACAGAACTCCTTTGGAATTTACGAGTGCTTCATCCATCCATTTTTTGTGTGTTTTTAGACAATTTTTGAGCTATCATTTTCAATATCTGTGACTTCCTCAAGTGGAGATGTTAATTTGCTAAATAATGTCCCTAGTGTCAGACTTTAAAATCATTTCAATATTTTCCCCATGATAAACATGTTTCAGCATCTGTCCTTTTTCCTTCTTTTGAATTATTGCTTTAGAAAAAAAAAATCCAGAAGGAGGTTTACTGGACCTAGGCTGGTAACATTTTATGGCTTTTGATACAAAGTGAGCCCTCAAACTATTGCACTAGATATGCCTATTTCCTTTGAAAGCAATCTAAAATTTCTTTTCTTCCTCTAGTTGAATAAATGGTTCATTTACTCCATATGTTTACTGAACTCCTAATGAGTTAGGCTTCTTGCCAGGTGGGTGGATAACAAGAGATATAAAATATGGGCTCTGCCTTTGAGGAATTCACAATCTTGTGGAGTAGATAAGAGAATATGGTAAGTGCTATTAGAGAGGTCTGTATACATTCCTATAGAAACACAAATGAGGGATAAATATATAAGCTTTCCTCTGCTTTTCTTGCTCATTAGCAGACATATTGTTGAGATTGTTTCCCATGGAATCTCAAGGAGTTCCCCAAACTTAGAAAGGACACTCCATTTTGTTTTTTAATTTAATCTACATTTTTTTCTGTTTCACATTTCTTCCCATGTGTGTTTTTTTTTGTAGTTTCTTGCCTATGATTTACCTATTTTATTGTACTTAAATGGAATTAATAGGAATAGTTGGAGACACTGTCACAATGAAGCAAATCTAACAAATATAGTAATGTCTCAGCAACCGTTTGTTGGAGTGAAAAAAAAAGGTCATTATGCTGACTTGAGATATGGAAACCATATGGAGGAGAGGATGAGATAATCCTCCCAGGTTCACTCCCCAAACAGGAAGAGCCATTTCAATAATGACTTTCAAGAAAAGATAAGTGTAATTTCTTTATGAACTCATAAAGCTATACTATGTCTTTTCTGAAAACATTTGAATAATTCACTTCTTCTTGAAGTATGGCAGAGCCGTTCCCCAAGCCCTGGATCAGGCTTCATGGAGTTCAGTCTGGATAGAGGATAAGCCATATCATGTAGGGAGAACATGGACTTCAAGTCTGTCTTCAAGTCCTGACTTGAACTTGAAGTAACTTGACAAGCTGCTGTGTTATTTCATTCGTGCTTCTTACCATCTTGTCTGCTAACGCAGGGCTAAACGTACACCTTTTGCAGTCCCTGGGGGTTACAAATGGTTTGCGCTCAACTATGAACCTAAGGGTTGACTGTTTGAGCTGACCCAGCAACAACACGGAAGAAAGACCTGCTTCTGGAAGTCTCGAGATGCTCTGGAGCACAGTGTGACTCTAGTACACAGGGGGTGTCCGTGAGCTGGACCTGACTCGATGGTAACTGGTCTGGTTTAGTTTGGGCACTCCTGCTTACTCCTTGGAGATTGTGTTAGTGTTAAGCTAGATGTTTCCAGCAGCTGGCACCGTGCTTGGACTATAGCAGATGCTCCTTAAATCATCCGTTTTATTCTCCTTGATGATGTGGCTCGGTTGGGAAGGCACAGCACAATGCTAGAGAGGACTAGCAATGATCCCTGATTTTGACTGTAACATGAATCAACTAAAGCATCCAGGCAAGAAGACTACCCCTGCTCCCCACCCAACCACCAGAAAACATGGAGGAAAGTTGTGTTAAAAAGGCATGATTCACCTACCAGAAAATGGTGAGGCAACAACTCTCAAACACGTCGGGGGTGGGGGTGGGGGTGGTGGCAATGAGAGTACTAGGGCACCACCCTCAGACATTGCCATGCTGAACAAATCTGGCAGGCCACCAAGCCTGGAAATGCCTTTTGCTTTCCATCAACCCATCAATGTCATGTTTCAAGTACGTGCTTCGTGTGCAATCTGAACTGAAGCTGGAATTGCCTAGAAAGCCAGAGCTGCACAAACGTCTGGTTCTGTTGATGTTATTCTTCTGCTTAGTGGAGATTTGAGTCACAGGGGACAAAAGGGAGGGAGGGAGAAAGAGAGAGCGAGAGAGAGAAAGAGAGAGAGAACTTATTCCCTGCCCTGTTTCCATTAAATAAGTGATTGCCAGCCCTTGGAATCACGAAGAGATGGAGAATTTGTTGGAGGCACCCCAGTGCATTCAGAATGGGCTGAGAGCCCTCTCTGAGTGTGCTTTGGAGTAGCTGTTAGTAGACAGGAATGAGGCCTGTTGACTTCCGGTCTCTTGAGTGTGTGTGCCCCACAAAGGCAAACACTGAAAGGAACATGTATGTGAAGAGGCCACTTAGCATCCCTCTCCTCACTGCAGTGAGGCCACCATTACTTTTCATTAAATACGTAAGACTTGGAGCCATCCAGTTCCTCATCAAGAGCCATTAGTAGCTACTCTTAATCACATGTACGCCTAATGGAACCATATCAACAGCTTTACTAAAAAGTTGCTAATTGTCTATGAGAAAATTGCTAATGCTGACAGCAGCATTTAGATTTTTCTCTAAAGCCCTTCTAAATATCCTCCCCCTCTCCCCTCGCAAACAAAGCAAGCCTACAGTCATGGCGTGAAGGCTTTAGCGGGAAGGCTCCCTGGGTCCTGCCTGTGGCTGCCGTTCAGTCCTTGGTCACAGGGAGCACAGAAGGACACAAATCGGTTTCCAGCTTCTCTGCTCTTTCCAGATCCAAGTCCTTTCAGTTTGAGACTCATGCAATGTAATGGGGCCAAAATACAACAGGAAAGCCTTTCTTAACCTTCAGCAAAACTCCTGCCCCGCAGATGTCCATAGGAAGAGATTTCCCTAGGATCATTCAGAAATGTAATTGTAATGAATGGAGTGGGGGCTGGCCCTGGTGCGGTGGTGGTTACAAGTGGGGCTGCTACCTCCAAGGTCAGCAGTTCAAAATCACCAGTCACTCTGCATGAGAAAGATGAGTTTCTTTGTCCCATAAAGAGTTACAGGGGGGGCTGAGTCCCAGTGGTGTAGTGGTTGTGTGCGGGACTGCGGCCCACTGGGATGGAGGTTCAATTCCAGCTCCATGGAGCAAAGGCTGGGCCTCCTACTCCCACCACCTGAGGGCAGTGATGCCCCCCCCCCAAAAAAAAAGAGTTACAGTGTTGGATATTCCCAGGGCCAGTTCTCCCATGCCTACAGGATCAATGGGAGTTAGAAAGGACTCAAAGGCAGTGAGAGATTGGTTTGTTTGTCTCTATGAGTTGGCATCAACATGAGATCAGTGAGGCTGTTTGTTTCTTTTTTTCTTTTAGTGGTGTGTGCGTGTGTGTGAAAATGGTGACCTTTATTTCCTGAGGGAGGAGGCCTAGGTAACAGAGCTGGCAGAGAGCTAAGAGGGCCTACCTAGGTAAAGTCATTGAGCATTTTCTCCCCATCCCTGCCTCAGAGCCATTCCATTAGGTTAATTAGCATCCTATTTCCAAACAGAAATCCTCCTAGATTTTGTAGAGTTTGGCATAAATACATGATTCTGGAAGTTTTGTCCTGGGTATTATTGCTATTGTTTGGCGATAAGTAGGATCAAAGACTTATAAACTAGAGAAAATTAGAGCAAAAAAAAGCTCTCAGCTTTAAAAGCTTTTTTTTCCCATTAATACACCCAGAGGAAATAAAGCTCTTCATTGCCTTAGCAAATGAGCAGTTCATTACTACTCCTTTTGGTCTTGGCATGGTCAATAACAGGCTGGTGGCTGACTTCAGGGTATATCTAATTTCCTTGGCTGGGTTTAGGATTAGGAGGTAATCCTGAGCTTGATCATCATTGGCTATTCTCAAAGCATGTAGACATTGAAGTTATCAAGTGGCAAGGTACTTTGTGTTTTCAAGAAGACTATTCCAGTGGCAAATGCTTTTTAATTAACAGACGCTGAGGATCAGCTTTCCTATGTACCCAGCTAGAGTTCCCACATCTGAGCAGGTGTATCCTGTTGTGTGTTGGAGTACAACATGTTGGAGGTTGGGTATGGGCAAAGACCCTTCAGATAATTCTTCCAGAATGAGTATGCTTCTGTTATTCCTTTGGCTTCATTGTCCAAGTAAGTTTCCTTTAAGAAAACCAATGCTGTGGTTGTTGGCTTGCTTGCTGAATTCATCCAACAAACATTGACTGAAGTCCCCCTCTGTCTAGCTAGGTCCTAGGAAGTTGAACAAAAAGGGTTCACCCTCTAAGAAGCACTATGGTCAAGTCAGATGAATATCCTAATGGCAGAAGTTCTGGGAAATTTTCTCACAGAGATTGACCATCCCCTACCCCAACCCCCTCCATGAGTGTCTCTTCCATTGTCTTTCTGAGTCTGTCACTTAGATGAAAATGGACAACCTCACTCTGTTGTCATGGAAAGACAGGGAAGATGGCTCTCCCCATCCTACCCACCACTAAGAGCCCATGTACGTGGCACCTTGTCGAACCATCTTGCTGAAGTCTTCCTCTTTGACTCTGCCCGGCTACTTTACTAAGCATGGTATCCTTCTCCAAGTCCTGGTCTCTCCTAACAATATATCCAAAGAACATGAGGCCAAGTCTCCCCACCCTTGCCTCCCAAGTGCATTCTTTCCAGGATTCTTCACTAAGGCATTCATCAATCCTTCCTGGGTGTCCTTTCTTAATTGTCCACTTTTCATATCCATAAATTGGAACTACTTACCATGGCTTGGGCCAAGTATGCCTTCATCCTCAAAATGACATGCCTTCTTTCAACACTTTAAAGAGGTCTTGTGGGGCTGAACCCTGGTGGCGTAAGTGGTTGAGTGCGGAACTGCAGCCCACAGGCTTGGTGGTTCAAATCCAGCGGCGGCTGGGTAGTGCCCAGGACCACCAGAGGCAGTGATGCCCACCAAAAAAAAATTAAAAAATTAAAAAAAATAAAGAGGTCTTGTGGAGCAGATTTATATTTTATATCGAACACACAAGCAAACAAATTTCACACATGGGGTAATGCTCTTCCTTGCTTCTCATTTTACTAACTGTCCCAACTAGCAGATATGGGGCAAGAGAACACACTTGGATTTTTGCAAGAGTTAAAGGCAACAGAGGCCATAACTGTGACCTACCAGTAGCTGCTTGGAGAGATAATCAAGTTGAAGGGGTGTGGGAGAGAGAGTAGGAATACACCCACAAATATATGTAGAATTGACAGAGTGTATTTACTTTTAGTGTTAGTACATATGATTGTGGTGGAGCATACAGGAGAAAAATTTTTAGACATAACCAAACTCCTTGAAGCAATAAATAACTAGAACTGAGGATCAGGACCATAATCCTGGGGGTCACCAAGAACAATTGACATAACCTAGTTCATAAAGATAAGGTTCTACATCCTACTTTGGTAAGGAATTTTTGTGGGCTTTAATTGCTCATGAACAGTCATCTAAGGTGAAACTATTGGTCTCTACCTTCCTTCAAGACAAGTGATGAAAGTAAAATAGCATATAGAAACCAGTAGTCCAGTGAACCAATGACCCATACATATATCAGTCTATACAATTTTGAGACCTGAGGAACTAGATGGTGCCTCACTACTAACTACCAACTTCTTTGAAAAGGGATCACAATGCAAGGTCCTGGAAGGAGTGAGACAAATATGTGGGATAACACTAAAAATCATAAAAGTTACCAGGCTTACTAGTAGAATAGGGACAGGTAGGACCCCCCCCCAAGCTTATATAGCCCTTAATCACTCCTTGGATCTGTTATTGAATTTACTCAACCCCTGTTAGACTCATCAACGATTTATTATCAAAAGGGCAGCATTTCCCCAAAGACAAAGGTCAGAGGGTTAGGAAAGAGGATGGAAGCAAGAAACACAAGGATGAAGTGGGATAAGTGATGCTCACATTGAAGAGATAGCAATGCTTGAATTGAAACAAACTGCATGTGAACTATTGAATATAAAACTGATGAGACGCTCTGTAAACTTTCATTTAAATCGCAGTAGAAAGGTAAAAAATACATATTAACAAAAATTGTTTTAGGGAAGAACTATATATACCACTGACTGTGGTGGTGTGGTGGTTTGGAACGATCAGTCTTTCTGTGGGAAAAAGAACTGGATGTGCATTCTCATAGTTAGTCTTGGAAACTGACAGGGTCAGATCTACCCTGTCTCATAGTGTTGCTATGAGTCGGTTTCAACTCAATGGCAGTGAGTTTGCTTTTTTATTGCAGGGGGGGGGAGCAGTTCTACTACATGTACCATAGATGTACATTTTTAAAAAATCAGAATTTCAGAGTTGGCAAAGTCCTCTTATGACTTTGATACTCACAGTGTAATCTATAGATCAGTAGCAACACCACCAGCTGGGAGCTTATTAGAAATGCACAACGTCAGGTTTTACCTGAGACTTAGTAAGTCTGAATCTGAAATTTAACAAGATCCTTAGGTATTTGTAAGCCCATTAAAGTTTGAGAAACACTGCTCTAGACTGGTAATTTTCAATCATTTCCCCCTGACACCCACACATTAAAGGATAATTCTGTGCAGGACATATTTATCTGAGTCTAGCAAAGTTGTGAATGTGTCTATATTATTCATTATAAATGACAGGCGAGCACTGCAATGAACAGTTTCACATCCCACTTTAGAAGAACTCATTTGTCTTAGCCCTGCCACGCTGTAGATGACTGAACTGCCTAGGTCCCATACTATCAGCTCCTGGCAGGACTGGAACGAGCTGTCCTTCGGATAAACCTCAAGTCAGGATTTCCTACTCTCCCTTCTAACCCAACTCCTCAGGGGCTGTATTTCTGTCCCAAGTTCAATGTGCTAGTCATGAATAGCTACAGTGAGCGAACATGACTACTTGTCTGCCTCTCTTCAAATGGCTTGGCAATCGTTCTCTCTGCTGGTCACAGCACGGCTGGTCACGACATTCTCTTCTCACTTGAACTTCCCAGTTGAACTCTTGGCCTCTGAGCTTTACTTCGACTTACATGAAGAACATGCATTGCCTGCTAGTTTGCTTTGAGTGAGTCCTGTGAATTCACCTCATTCTATCACCATGGGATCATGTCCCATAAATCAGAGTCCTCTGTGAGGCACATGTACTTAGGTTTATTCCAGACTCGAGAGCCTACCTGGGCTCTGGGTTCTAAGGCAATGATCGTTCTGGTTAGCCTTACCCAACTACTATCAGACATCATTCAGCTGACATCCCAACCACCACTCTTTTTTTTGATTTTTCAAAGAATGTGCAAACTCTAGCGATGAGAGGGAAAGAATTGGGAAAACAAAGATTTCTTTTTCCTAGGAGGAAAATAAAGAAGAGCTCCTTCTTATGGTAAGGATGTAATTCAAGTTCATCCAGACAGATTTAGTATTGAAAGAGTAGATTCTCCAAGGTCAACCTGTAGAAAAGGCCATTTATTTCCTCCCCATCCTTCATATTTGTGTTACTAATGAGGAATGTGTCCCTGAACACAGCTTGGAGAAAGAGGGTAAAGTCCTTGAACCACCTCATTTATCACTCAGAAAGCGGTGATATGGAAACAAGCAACGTGGCAGACAGATGAAGCTGGTCTATACTGTCCTCCTCTGAGAGCCTCTTCTTTGGAGGCTCCTGCCCCTTGAAGTAAGGTTCTTTTGTAGACTTGGTCCCTCTTGCTTTCTTCACAACTTCCCCAACAAGGAAGTCATCTTCTTAGAATAGCCAGTGCTAGGTAATACACTGCCAGAGGCTAGAGTGGCAGTATCTGCAAAAAGGTGCGTGGGAAGAACAAAACAGCCCCAATGAATGAACGCTTAATCGAATTTGCAGCATTAAGGATGGAGGAAGTCTATTGACAGTGGGGTCCTCAGGTGCCCTTCAGATCCCATCAATAACTGTTTGGCTGCTGCTCTCAGAGATAAGGTCAATTATGAGGAGAACGGCACTTGCCCCTCCTTGCTTCATAAGGGGATTAGTAAGGGCAAAATTAGGCCAAAGATGCTCAAGTGCTTTTGACACAAATCAAATCAGGACTTTGATCTTATTAATCTAATCTAACCACTGCCTTGGGGTGGGTTTCTTCTTCACTCTCTCCATCTTGCCCTTCTTTACCAGGCTGCTGGGCAGAAAGGAAACAATTGTGTTCATTGCAACGCCCATTGGATCAAAAGGTGTGTGAGCCCGGCGGCTTAGTGAAACCAAGGGCAGGACAGAAGAAACAAGGTGCTGTTTGCAACCTGCACTTCAAATTGGGCTTGAGCTAAGGTGAACATTTGGCATTAAAGTGATGAGATTTTAAGCGGGAAACCATTGACCAGAGGGTGGGGGGTGGAGGGTGAGGGGTGGAGGGGAGGGTTCTTGATTAAAAATTTGGTCAATATGGAGTGACAAAAATGCTCATAGGACACAAAAATGGCATTGTAATACATTTACTTTAATTGTAAAATGCCGTGGGACATTGTTAAATTGTTAAAAAGTGGGACGTCTGGTCACTTTAATTTAGAACCACTGACCAGAGAAATGGACACCCTGCCTGGGTTTGATGGCTTTAGGAAGGAAGTGACACTGTATTTTCAGAAGGGACCCTTGAGTCATTTACTTGTTTTCTTTTTTTCAAACCTAAGCCCATGCCTTCTGAAGATGAAGGATGGGACACCATGGTACTGTTTCTGAAGCTATAGTCTTCGGATGCATTGCACCAGAACCACGTGCTTGTTCCACATGCAGACTCCTCGCCTGAGAATTCTCCCAAATTTGGGGCCTCTTGGGCTAGGTTTGTATGCATCAGAAGCAGAACTGACTCCATGGCAGTGAGGTTTGGTTGGGGGCTGGGATGCCGTATTTAAAGCAAAGCTGTTTTATTAACATATGTGACCCCCCAATGACACGGCAGCTTGAATCTTCAAGCATTAGGGCATGGCAGTGGTTCTCAATTCCGGAAGCAAATTAGAATCCTTGGAAGTACTAGAACTAGTTTAAATCCCTGGGAGCTTGTGCTCCACTACTAACCTAAAGGCTGGCCATTCAAACTCAGGCAGCAGCTCCACAGAAGCCCAGATGATAGCCAAGAAAACCCTGGGGATCAGTAATAGTCTGTAACACACAGGGTTGTCGTGGATTAAAATCAACTCCCATGGCTAGTCAAAAAACATTCCTCCCCCAGACAAACGAAGCCAGACTTCTCTGGAGATAAGGCCCTGACATCTCTGCTTTGAAGTTCTTCTAGTGACAGTCAAGGTTGCAAGCCCCTGATATAAGACCATAATCGTCTCCTCTCCACCCCCTTGATTTACAAGGGAGCTACATCCGAGAATTCACAGAGTCAGCTCTCTAACTCCTGGCCCATTTTCAAGCTTCTTTTCTGGCCATCCTTCAGCGCTCCTACTATGGTTTTGTATATTCTGAGGCCATGACCAGGAAGCATAATAAAAGTAGACCACCCTCAAGTAACCCATAGTCTGGTGGGAGAGACAGCTCCAACCACAAAAGGTGAGACTAGCATTGATCCATCCAGCTTCATCCATTGAGACCTTCTTAAACAATGGGACTTCATAAAAGTCAGTTAGAAACTCCCCTTCATCCTTTTCATTTCATTTTCTCCACAGGGAAACACCTTGTCGGAAGGAGCCCAAGATTCCCTCGGGGGATTGGCTCCACCTTGTTGCAAGTTGAGGTGCTCTTTCCCCCACCCCCTCAAAGCCTGCTAGAATAAAATTCTAATTTGTACATAGGTAAGTATTTAAAAAAAAAAACTAGCCCCAAGGAACAGATTTTTAGTAACTTAGAGCCTGACAGCTTTTCATACCTTGCAAAATGGTACCCAACATCTGATCGCCATCCATACACGTAACACAACCCAAACAACTCACTGCCATCGAGTAATTTGACTCATAGCAAATCTGCTAGCCATGCCTAAGATAAAACCCTGGTGGTAAGGAGGACCCCAATTTCAGAATTCTCTGACTCTCCATCTTGCTGCAAGAAGACAGCACAAAGGTTTAGCTGAGCACCCTGTCCCCTCTTTCCTGGAGGTTTCCTGTCCTTTCCCCTTCTCATAGTTCCCTAATCTCTTGTCTCTGGGAGAAACTTCTTCTGTGGAAGACCATAACTGTGATGTGGCTGTTAATATGCAGCCCCAATAAAGAGCTGTTGTGCAATGGAGTAATCTTGTGTTTATGTCTCTTGTCTTGACCAGTTCTGACTCTCCCAAAGAACTGCTCTGATCTGCAACACATCAGAGAATTACTTTCTTGTGGAGGTTCTTTGCCTTCCCTTCACCATATCTTCTTGCTCAAAACATCCCTAAAAAGACCTAATTTTGAGAGTTCCTAGAGAGCATGGTGGTAGTTCTTAAGTTAGACTTGATCTTCAAATAGCACCAAGGTCAAGGCAACTGACCCCAAGTACAGTCAAAATCCACCTTTAGCTCAACTTCCCCAAAACTAAACTATGATGATCCTACTTACTGATAACATAAACAGCACATTAACACATATTTATAAAAGTATTAGATGGCAGGTCCACATAGAACTATATTTTTAATATGCAATCAAAACATATTTTGCAAGAAGTGCAAGGCTTTCACACTTGCCGGTGTGACTGCAGCGACAGCTTCAAGATTCCCTTTTCCTTCATTCTCCCCTCCTTCCTCCCCTCCCCACCCTTTATTTTTTTACAATGGTCCTTATGGAATTCATCTTGAAATAGTGGGCAGCCACAGCTACAGATTTCAATCTACAGGATTTATCAAACAATTAAAGTTTTCTTGTAATGTACTGAAAGAGGCTTTGAGCACCCTTAGATGAGTGTTGGTTCAACACCACCAACCAGTGCATGGAAGAAATATGAGGCTGTCTACTTCTGTAAAAGATTTATCTCCTCAGAAACTCTATATAGGATAGCTATTAGTCAAAATGGACTTGTGGGTTTGGCCCAGGACTATTGTAGCATACTGGTAGGGGTTCAACTAGTCTTGACTTACAGGCTTCCAGAATGAATGACTCTTCCTTCTGCAAAACATGCCTTAACTGAATTCAGTGCTTCTCTGAAAAGCTTGTTTTTAAAATAATTTTATTTTGCATTCTGCCTAGAAAGATGACAGAGCCTTTAGGAGTAGAATAAGGTAGAAGCTACCCCCACCCCTTCCCAAAAAAGGACTTACCTACAGTTAAAATTTTGCCATGGAGTCGTATAAATATATCTGATTCAGAACAGGGGCCAGGGCCATCAGAGAGTTCATATATTAAAATGGGATTTCAAGGAGGAAGGGATGGATTTTGCTACTAATGTCACAAAACAAAATACATATAAAGTATTGAATGGAAAACAATTGGCTTTCTACACTTTCACTCAAGTCAAAATTAAAACTAAGCACACCAGCATGTGTGGTCAAGAGGGGCTGAAGGGAGCAGGTATCAAGCATCAACGAACAAGAATCGCATCATTACAAATGAGGGGGAGAGCAGGGTGGGGACCTAAGGCCCACTGGTAGATAATTGGTCACCCCTTTACAGGGGAGTCATGGGGAGGAGACAGACCAGTCAAGGTGCAGTGATGATGCATACAAGTTTCCTCTAGTTCCTGAAGTCTTCTTCCCCCAAGACCATCATGGTCCCAAATGATTACAAATCCAGATGGACTGGAAAAGGTACACTAGTAAAGGGGGGAGCTGGAGATAAGGGGAAACCAAGATGGTTGAGCCCCTTCAGGCCAGTGGTTAGATTGGAACTACTGGATGGGTGGAGAGAAGGTGGGGTAGAGAGATGGAACCAACTGCAAGGATCTACACATAACCTCCTATCTGGAGGATGGAAATCAAAGGAGTAGGTTGACAGAGGTGTAGGGCAGGGTAAGATATGACAGAACAATAATAATTTATAAAGTATTGAGGGTTGATGGGGAAGGGAGAGCAGGGGAAGAGGGGAAAGAATGGAAAAGCCAATACCAAGGGCTCAAGGGACAAGGTGAATGTTCTGAGAATAATGACAGCAGCGGACATGCGAAGGTGCTTGGCACAGTATGTTTATTTACGTATTGTGGAAAAAGATGTATGAGCCCCTAATAAAATGATTTTTAATTAAAAAAAGGCCTTCCCAAGTGTGAGAGTTAGGTTTTGTGTCAACTTGGCCCAGCCAGGATTCTCACTGGTTTGCCAGTTGAGGACTAGTGATCCCACATGATGTGACCTAATATAATATAATATAATTAAACTCTGATGTGAGCACTCAAGCAATTGTAAGAAGATTGGGGTAGAGTGCAAGTCTCTTACTCAGGTTGTAGACATGATGCAAATTATATGTATATATGTATATTTGATGTAAATTATATATATTTGCTGTGGAAGTCTTGGTTGCCTTTTTGCTGATTCTGTATCCAGCACCTGACTTGTTGACCCCTGGTTCTTTGGATTTGTGCTAATGGTCTGCCATATTGCCTGTTGGTCCTGACACCAATTAGCTGTCTTATCATCTGACCTGCAATCCTACATACTGATCTTGCATTTACCCATCTCTGCAACCACCAGCCTGCGGTGTTCCTTCTAATAGTGGGTACATCAGCCCCTGAAACCAGTCAGGAGAAACCTTAGCATATGACTCATGGACTTGGAACCACACTGAACTTACCTGCTTCTACAACTGTGGACGTCATTTCCTTGATATAAATTTATATCTACCCATCTATCACTGGTTTTGCTTCTCTGCAACACTTAGCCTAATACGTTCAGTTTAAATAAAACAAAATTACCTTTTACTTCTTTTCTTTCCTGTTATTATGTACTTTTTAGAATTCATCAGTTGGTAAATTATCTGTGTAATGCTAAGTCATGCCCTATTTAACATCAACATCTTTTTATAACATACAAAGGAAACCATTTTATTAAATAGTGAACTTATTGGATTTGATATTTAAAAGGACCACAGATGATCTTTTTCATTTCATTTCCCCTATCCGTATGCTCTCAGTCTTAACCTGTTCTGGAATACTTTTCTGAAATCCAACGTTTTGAGTTCCTTCCCTATACCCCACCTCCACCCAGAATGCTTGCTTGCAGTAGATCATGTAGGCTCCTAGTGTCCCATTAGGATAGTGTTTCTCAACCTTCCTAAGGCCATGACCCTTTAATACAGTTCGTCCTGTTGTGGTGACCCCCCCCAACCATAAAATTACTTTCGTTGATACTCCATCTCTGTAATTTTGCTACTGTTTGGAATCAGGCAACCCCCGTAAAAGGGTCATTCAATCCCCAAGAGTCACCACCCACAGGTTGAAAACTGCTGCATTAGGTCCCTGGGTTGTGCAACTGATTTAATATTGACTACTAAACCTAATGACTATCTCTTCCAATCCACATGAACAAGCCTAGAGATCTGCCTCTGTAAAGACAATCAGAACCAAAACAAACCCAACCAAACTCTACCCCCATGGAACAGTTGCCATTTGCCTGAATTGATATCAACTGTTTTGGTTTGTTCTTACTTTCTCATCAAGCATTAAGTAGATACACCCCAGTTATTTATATCCATTTTATATCCATGATCAGGTCTTAAATTAAAAGAAATTTGAAACCATTCAATTATTTGAGGGGGGGGTCACATTAACACTGAATGAAGGGGTCTTAATGAGCTACCGCAACAGATCTTGGCGTAGTTATCAAGTGTGCAGCGGAGCAGTCGGGATATGCTAGCATGCAAGAATAGGAAAGAAGTCAACCCCTTTGATTATCAAGGCACCACAGTGGCTCAGGGGTTATACACTCAGCCGCTAACTGAAAAGTCAGTGGCTCAGACTCCCCAGTGGCTCCATGAGAGTGGGATGCGACAGTCTTCTTCTCTAAAGGTCAGAGCATTGGAAACATTGTGGGACAGTTCTGCACCATCCTTTAGGGCCTCGAGGAGTCAGAACTGACTCAAAGGCAATGGGTTTGGTTCTGGTCCAAACTGACGAAATTATTCTGAAGATCATCTGAACATAATGCAGACGGATTATTATCATTGTTTACAAACTTTCAAAATAACAACAATTAGCCTTTCTGATTCCATTATCTCGTTAGTTATGCCACCACGTGGGGTAGGCAGCAGCCAGGAAGTTTTCTAGGAGCAAAATAAACACTACAAAATCAAGATTTCAAGGCCAAACCAATGCCATTGCCATTTAGTTAACTCTAGCCCTGGCAACTCCTGGTGGTCAGAGTATGGCTGTGTCCCGTAGGGTTTTCTTGAAAGTAGTCTGTATGGAAGTAGATCACCAGGCCTTTTTTTTTGTAGTACTACTGGGTGGATTTGAATTGCCAACCTTTAAGTTAGTTGTCCAGGGCAAACTATTTGTTCACCTATGGACCTAATTCCAATATAGACCACTGTAAACATAGCCTATGTCAGTGAAATGTTTTAGTTTTGTTGAGACATACTATCTGTTGCTAACTGGATTCTCTGGAGAAGCAAGACCAGTGAAGCTTATCTGTGTCTATATATCCAGAGATTGCTCTCCAAAAACAGTGACTCACAAAATTCCAAGGCAATTGCCAAGTCCATAGGCCAGATGTCATATTGGAGACTTCTCCTAACTCATGGAGGTTCAGAGCCTGATGAACTCAAGTTTGGTACGTCAGATGGCAGGGCTGCAGGAGCAAAGGAATCTAAAGTCAGCAGGTCAAATGGCAGGATGCAACCACACCCAGGATTTCTCAGTAGTATGGCAAGCAAACTGGCTCAACTCCAAAGAACTTGACTTTCTGTGATAAGCCAGATGAAAGTTACAGTCCTAGAAATCAAACCAAACCACAATTGAGCTTTGTCATATTGGAAGCAGGCGACTTCCCTCATAAAACTTCATGCTATTCATAGCATATTGCATCATGGAAGTGTTTATATTATGTCATGGGAGAATGACTAAACAATAATTGCCAAACCACTGAGAATTGAGGCCCATCTAAGTTCACAAACAAATATCACCAGCTGTATTGTATGTATACAACATAGTTCACACTTTGGTGTGTAAAATGGCATGATTTTTGGTCTACTTGCTGAGTTGTACCTGCAGTGCCACTATCTCATTCTAGAATATTTGCTTCATCCTGAAAGGAGAACTCAGATTCATTAATTAGCTACTACTTGTTTTCTTCTTCTCCTCATCAGTCCCTTCCCATCACTCCCTCCTCCCAGACTGAGCAAACATGATGTATTTCTTTAGATTTGCCTACTCTGGACATTATACAATAATAGATCTGTATTTCACTGCTTTCTACGGCTTAATAGAATTTCACGTAATACATTTTGTTTCTCCATTCATTACTCAATAGACATTGTGGCTGTTTTTGATCACTGACTATATTTTCAACTCCTTGACCCTCCTCTATGTTTCTAACATTTGCATTCCAACTGTCAATCCAAGCATCTTGATTGCCTATTTGATATCAAGCATTATTAAGCAGATAATGCTTGTTTTTCAGACATTTTATCTGTAGGAGATATTAAAATGTACATATGTGACTAATCATCTAATTAAAAGGTAAACTATCTGGATTTTTGAGTCAGGGAAGATTCCTGCCATCCAGTGGATGCCCACTCAGAGCAGTCTGTAGGACAGAGTAAGTGGTTGGAAACCACTAGTCATTCCTCAGGAGAAAGGTGGAGCTTTACACTCCGGTAAAAAGCAAAGGAAAGAGGAACAGTTGTTACGTAGGGTGTACTGAATTTATGCTCATAGTGGTAGAATAATTTGGAAAAGGATATCAATAATGTTCAAACCACCCGAAGAGTGCAGTCAATGCCTCTGAATGCAGAAGTACTTGAATTAGAGAAGGTTTTGCTGTGTATATTTTGGCCACAATTAAAACAAATAATTACATGAATAGCAATGAGTACAAGGAAGAAGAAAATGCTCTAGGATTGAACATGGTGACAGTTGTACAACTCTCCTTGATAAAATTGAATTGCTGAATTGTATGACAGGTAGATGGAGTGCCAATAAAGTTGCTTTTAAAAATCAGTGTAAGAGAAGGCGAGGTAGAGAAAAAGATTTGTCTGCTTACATATCCATTCCAGAAAGTCCCTCGTGCACATTGCTTTGGAAATACACAGATAATCATAATACTCTGTACACACTCTGCTATTTCTCACCTCTGGCCTTTAGTCCCCTTAGGGAGATGCTTTTTTCCCTTCTCCTTGGAGAGCTGCCCAGCCTTGATTACCCTTTTTCTTTTCTTTCCTAGATGGTTGGACTTTTGTTTCATGCCATATCTTGTCTGTCTCTGGGTTTCCTTGTTTCACTTTTGGTCTCCTTTTTATCCCTCTCTAGCCCCAGTACCAAGCACAGTGATGGCCACACACAGACAATGTCTAGTCAATGTTTGCTGAATGAATGTGTGAAGGAACACATGAATTAATATTTCAGTAGCCATTTATGATAAGGGCCAGATTTTTTTACAGATATCAATTAATTTATTCCTCAGTATAAGCCTGAAAGGCAGGTAGGGAGCAATTGGTTAATGGTATTAGATGAGGGAAGTAAAGTACAGATGGCAGCAGCTAGCGGCATCTCTCAGATTCAAACCCCAACTTGAATTTTACCAAAGCACCCTGTTCTGGATATACCAGTTGCATTTCTCAGATGGTCTGGACTCCTCAGAGGGCACATTCAAAACCTTTTGCATACAGAAAACCCTTACTTATAGATATTATTTTGTGAATATAGTCACAGAAGCTTGGCTGGAAGTAAAGATTCAATGCAGTTTGAAGCTCTGTCATTGAATACTTTCGACTGAGATTGGCCACCTTGCTGTGCCATTTTTCTCTGCATGCTAAAGGCAAGGGAAAATGAGTTTCTGCTGCTTATAAGCATGGAAAACCAGGCCCACAGACCTTTACTGCAAGATAACAAGTGAAATTCATGAGAGACACACCATTACGGTTAACACTTTTAGAGTAATAGTTATAGTTACCGGATTTACTTTTCCTTAATTCACACGCTGTAATTACATTGCCCAGTGGGGGAGCCAGAGCAGCTAAAAAGACCCGGAGGTTTTCCCGAGCCATAACTTCTCATACACCTCCTTTTCAGAGGCCCTGGAATATCATCGCCTGATGCTATCAAACAGTCCTGGAACGGCTTGGTGATCTCCGGAGCCCACCAAATTGGTGCTCAATCGTTGGCTCTGGCAGAGATCAGGGCGCCTACCCAGCACCGGCTCCTTGTTTTTCAATCTAAACAAATCATCATCTCAGGCTCCCTCTTCAAGCTGTGTTCTTCGAAGTTATCAAGAGGATCTTCTAGCCCTTCTGTCTTTCCCAGGGTGAAAACATAAGTGGCCAAGAGAAAATGGCGGTGTACCCTGTGAAGTGTTCAGAAACAACCCTGCAGGTTTAACCCACCACGTGCTCTGTGTCAGAAAGAGGAGCGGCACTCCTCTGTCAGGATCTCCAGCCTCAGCAACCCCCGGGAGCAGGTCTCCTGGGCCTCAAAGGTCCTGGGGAGTTGAGACCCACCACAGAGCGGTAGGTTTGGTGCTCGGGTTGTGGCCCCAACGCTCACTCCCCTCAGTTCCTTCTGAGTTAACACTCTGCTGTTGTTTATACAAACCACGAACTCTCCCCCAAATTAAAAGCCTGCCAGTGTCCAAACTGCTTCTTCTTCAGACTCTTTCATTCCCCAAAGAAAGAGAAGACAGTCTCCATGCTTTTCTGTATCAAGGGGCATTGATAAAACATTCAGAGTGAAGTTTGATCTGCCTGCCTGTGACATCCAGCATTTTAAGGTTTTTGTGGCTGTGGTTTGTTTGTTTTGTGTTTGTAGGATCATTTAAGGAAAATTAGCTACAATGGCATAGTGGTTATGCATTGGGCCTCTAACCAGAAGGTCAGCAGTTCAAAACCACCAGCCGAGCCACGGGAGAAAGATGAGACTTTCTAGTCCTGGAAAGAGTTACAATCTCTGAAACTCAATGGCAGCAGTCCTGCCTCGCCCTATAGGGGTGCTGTGAGTTGAGTTTAAAATAATTGCCCCATGTAGTTAGTTCCTCTAGCTTCTCACTGATTGCAGTGTGGCCTTCCGACTTGGCTTTTAATGCATCTGCCGGGGGACTGGGGACACTAGAGCCTTATGTCCTTCTTCCAACATCCGCATCTGGGCTGGGCCAGCATACTGAATCTAGTATCAGCCAATCTTTAGTCCTATGATGTCGCTGCAAATTGGAGTCAGATCCCTGGCAGTGAGTGGGCTTCTGGTGTGGAATTAGGGGTAGAAAACTCATTTCCTTTGGACTTTTTCGCCTAATATAGTTGCTGTCCTGTGCGCTCTATCTGGGATTCTTGGGAAGTGCAAATAAGTCACAAGCTTGATGGCTGAGCAGAGGGAGGAGCCAATTCATTTGAGGTCCCTTGGAGGAAAGGCTTGCCTATGTACTTCTGGAAACAACAAACAAAACAAAACAAAACAAAGCCCCAGCCATTGGAAGTCCTTAGCAGTCCAGCTGTATTCTGACAGACATTTAAAGCAGAAATGACTCCATGGCAACTGCCTTGTTTTCTTTATCTTTTAAAAATGTATTACCTAGCGGAAGGTTGTGGGTTTCCTCAGTGCTATACTGCACTCTAACTGGCTCTTCTCTTCCTTGTGGCCCTTCTGACAGGGGGTGTCCAATCGACTCCTCATGGACATTGGGTCTCCACTCTACCCTCCTCCTCATTCCCATTGATGGGTTTTTCTTTGTTTGGTTCGCTTGGGGCCTTTGCTGCCTGATACCTGGGTACACCCACACCTCATGAGCACACAGGCTGGTGTCCTTCTATTTTGCAAAAATGACAACAGCCTATGTACAGATGTGTTTGACACAATGGACATGTGTATGACTTGTGATAAGAACTTCTAAGAGCCCCCAATAAAATAAAAAACTAAAAAAATGCATTACCTATGATAAGTCAATGTAAAGAAGCTTTATTTATAGGTGTAGGATAGGGATGGTTGTTCAGGGAAGGAATGAAGAATATCAACATTCAAGTCTCCCAAATTATGGGGGAAATTATGGGGGGTAGGAGGTCTTTATAAGCATCACAGAACTATCAAAATACATGAAACTTAATGGTCCACAGACAGGAAGATCTACTCAACATTATTAGCCATCGGAGAAGTATAAATCTAAGGCACAGGGAGATACCATCTCACTCCTACTAGGAAGGCTGCGATAAAAATCAATCCATCAATTAACAGAAAATAACAACTGTTGGAGGAGAGGTAGAAATACTGGAACCATATCCATTGCTGGTAAAAATGTGGAAAACAAGCTGGCAGGACCAGACTGATGGATTATAATGTACCCTCCTTGCTATTTAACAGAAAGATACTCATCTGAATCAGGATCACTGTTAGTCATTCTCTGTCTGTCTTCTCTCTCGCTCACTCTCCTTCTTCTTTTCCTGGTGTTTATTTATATGAGATAGGCAGGATAGGCAATCCCATGGAGACAGTGAAAGAACCAAAGGTTTTGGGGGGGGGCATGGGAGAGGAGGCGGCAACTGGGGGGGGTGAGCACTAAGTCAATAATGGCAGGGACAGGGGAATAGTAAGGGTTGCAAAATTGATGGCGAGGAGGGTGTAGCTTTTCTGGTAGTGTTTAATCAATCAAATTTTATCTGAGAGGAATGACTGAGATGTGAACAATGAGTAAACACGAAAGTGGGACAGGAGGTAAGAAAAAGTAAAAGAGGAAAGAAGAATATACATATACACACACGTGTATACATATATAGATATATTTGTCTATATGTATGTAAATATAGTAAGGAAGCAAATGGACTATGGCCCCCTACTTAAATCTTACTTTAGTACCAGAATGGTCTATTCCAATAATGTAGCATTGTATGACAGTCACCTTCCCAACACAATCACTGAAGACAAAATGGGTGGATAAGCCAATGTGGTGAAGGAAGCTGGCTGTGCTGCCTGTCCAATCAAGCATGTAAACCTCTCTAGGGGTCTCCTCTTGCAAGTTGCTATGGGAGAAGTATTCTCTGATGTCTAAGCCTGTCCAGGGTTCTCATTGGCTGAGGGCGTTGCCTTGACAACGAAACAAACAAAACTGACCTGCTCTGCTGCTCATTGCCTGAGCTGGTGTGTTTAAGGAGATTAAGACACTTGGGAGAAATTCACTGTGGACTCCAGAATTGATGAAGTGACTGAGAAGGGAGGCATGATTGAGAAGACACAAGAGCCTCCTCTTGATAAGGACCACACGGACACAATGGAAAATTTAAGCCTCCACAAGCACCAGTGGGAATGAGAAGCCATAGTCCATGTTCTCAAAACTACCTCTTGATCCATCGAGGGATTCTGCATTCACACAATGAAGTGCTCTGGAATTCTCATTCCTCTAAAGACGACCCATAGTTTGTTAGGATCCACACAGTAAGCTTCCTTGGTATAATCAACAAAGCACAAGTCACCATCTTTCAGGGATTCTCTGCTTTCAGCCAAGATATTTCTGACATCAGCAATGATCTTCCTTGTATCAAGTTCTCTTCTGAATCTAGCCTAAACCTCTGGCCAGCTCGCTGCCAATGTATGGCTGAAAGCATTGTTGGAGAATCTTCAGCATTTTACTTGCATGTCATATTAATGGTACTCAACTACAGTCAGAGCATTCATTCTCTTGGATCACCTTTCCAGTCGGGTGACCAAGCAGCTGTCTTCCAAATTTCTTGATAGATAAGCCCAAGTACCTCCAGTATTGCACCAGCTTCTTGTAAATTGATTGGTATTCAATCAATTTCTGAAGCCTTGTTTTTGGCTCTTGCTTTTAACGCCGCTTGAATGTTTTCCGTCAGGACTGTTGTTTCTTGTTCATGTGCCACTTTCTGAAGTGGTGGAATGCCAACAGATTCTTCTTGGTACAGTAACTCTGCATCTTCTTTCTATCTTCTCTTCATGCTTCCTGCATTATTCATTCTGTGTTTTTCACAGAGAATTTTTTCAAGAATGCAACTCCAGTTTTGAAAATATTTTTTTGAGTTCCTACACTTGGAGATCAGCTGAGCGTGTTCTTTCTTTTTGGTTTTCTAACTCTAGGTCTTTATACATATCATTGTAATATTTTACTGTGGCCTCAAGAACCAACCTCTGATTTTCAGAATGATTTTCAGTGTCTCTTCTGACATCCACTTTGATCTTTTCCTTGTTTCCTGTATTTTAGATGGCCTTTTGCTTTCTTCATCAATGATGTCTTTGATGTCATCTTTCAACTCATCAGCTCTTCTGTCATTCGTGTTTAGTGCAACAATTTTGTTCTTGAGAGGTTCGTGAACATCAGGTAGGTTATACTCAACATTGTATCTTTTGGCTCTTGAGGATTTGGTTTAATATCTTTTTCACTGCAGAAAAAGGACTTGTTATTTTGCTTCCATGAAGACTGCTGCCCAAACAAAGCCAAACCGAAAACAACCTAATGGTATTGTTCAACTCTCTCATAAAATTTCTACCAGTCAGAATGCATTCAATGGCAGTGGGTTTGCTTATATAAAAGGTGTCAGCATGAAGAGGTACTGGATGAAGGTTTTACGATGAAGGTTATAATTTTTCTGAGTGCACAATTACTTCAAAATTTAAAAGTAGTGTTTTGGGAAAATATATTGAATCAACTATATATAGTGTGATCCTTTTCCTACCCAGTACGTGAATTGATTCAACAAATATTTGTGTGTGTAATATCAGGCTCTATTCTAGGTGATGAAACAATATAAGCAACCCAAAATAACAAAATGCCTGTACTCATGAAGTATCTTTTCTGTCAGGGAAGAGAGAAAAAATTTTTAAAAACATAGAAGTAGATGATATAGCATGTTTGAAGTCGATGAGTGCTGTGGACATTTTAACAAGGGAAAGCAGAGTGGAGGGCATGAGTAATGCCAGACAGGGCGAGCTGCTTGCTTTGGGGAAAGGATGGTTAATAGACCTTATTGATAAAGTGATCCTGGAACAAAACCTGCAAAGAGTGGTGGAGACTTAAGCACCCATATATCTAAGGAAAGAAGGATGCAGGCCCATGGAAGAGCCCAGAATCGTGCAAAATATATAGAACATACATCAAGACAGAGCAAGAAAGTAATCAAGATTTTTGTTTCTATTTATATTTTTTAGTTGCAATATGTCTATATTTTTAATTTCAAGAAAAAAACTGCTTGTTCTTAAAATTTCCATCTAAAAGTCCCTAGTCTCCCTAATCTTACTATAAAATGACATCAAGGCAGAAGTAGTTTTTGATGACATCTAGGCAGGTTTTTTTTTTTAAGGAGATATGCCCAGAGGCAAGAGTGTTGAGTATGCAAACTCTTCTTGTAGTTGACAATGGAGCTAGTTGTAATCAGATTTTTCAACCTACGATGCATTTAAATTATGCTGAAGCCTTTTAAATGATAACAGAGTTTATCACAGTGGTACTCTTTGTTTTTTCCACACCCTGAAACAGGTATAGCAAACCTAGAGATGGTTGCTAGGAATTCCATATGAATGGGAAATGGGGGGAAAAGCGCCCTTCTTCATTCTGTGCTAGACGTTGTGGGCTCACATATGTGCCTCTGCAATCGATCACACCACTTCTTCCGCTTGGAGAACAATAATTGCTAGGTGTCTTCTGCTTGTCTCTGGGAATGAATCCCTCCCTTACCCCGTCTCCCAGCTTCTTCCTGTATCTACACTGCTCTCCCACTCGCCGAACTCTCTGTGCCTCTGTGCAACAGCTTTGTGATCCAGCCTTTCCACTTGCTTCAGTGAGTCGCTGTGAGAGCACAGCCCCACAGATGCCACTGGGATTCTCACTTAATCTTGTGCAACTCTTCTTCTCTGACCCGCATTTTTTCTCTCCTGCTCTCTTCACAGGCCCATTGTTTCTGAATTGTGGCTTTCCAATGACCTCGCCTCGATTATTGATCTAGATGAATTATTCTGCCAGTCTGTTGGCGCTCAGGCACATATGCATGTGCATACTGGGAAGGGGTGTTTCGGATGAAATGGTTCTCTTTGGATTTGGATTTTATATTACTTGTGCTTATCAGTCATTTGATACCTTCTTGGGGAAATATCTAGTCAAAGAACGTGCCTTTTTAAAAACAGAATTATCTATTATTTCTTATGCTGTCATACAATTTTAAAAATAGAATTGGGAAACCTGTCAACAGATATAATGTGCACACATAAGTTCTCTTATTCTGTGGACTGCCATTTTGCTTTTTTGGTGATGTCCAGCAAAGCACTAGTTGACAATGTTCATGATGTCTGCTTTCTCGATTTCTTCTTTTGTTGCTTTTGCTTTTTGTGTCCTATATGAGTCGATCACCTAAGTGGTATGTCATAAAGTTTTACATCTCTCTTCTAGCGGTTTTATACTTGTAGTTCTTACTTTTATCTACTTCCTCCATCTTAAGTTAATATTTGTAGGACTCTGACCTCATTCATTTGCATATGGCTATTCAGTTGCCCGAGCAACAACATGTGTTTAAGACTCTTCTTTAGGTCATTGAGTGGTTTTGACACCCTTTTGATGAGTCTGAATTGACTTGATGGTAGTGACACTTGTGTTTTTACTGACATCAATGAACTGTAATGGTTAATCTCTGGATTTCAATTCAATTTCATCTTTGTCTTAAATTATGTGAGTTTCTACAGGCCAGGAATTGTGTTTTATTCCCTTTGTAGCCCTAGGCTTAACTCATATTGGCTATTGAACACACAAAAGCTACATCAAAAAGTCTTGTATGAAACTATGCTAAAAAAAAGACATTATACTCTTGCACTAGAGTATTTTTGGTTTGACCGCCAAAGGAATATTACAATTCCTTTAGTCTGCAACAGGCACGTTTCATGTAGAGTCCAGTTGTCTTACTGAGGTTTCCAAACAGCATACTTTTTTTTAGGCATCACTGCCCTCTGGTGGTGGGAGTAGGAGGCTCAGCCTTTGCTCCTGTGAGCTGGAATTGAACCTCCATCCCAGTGGGCCGCAGTCCCGGGCACAACCACTACGCCACCGGGGCTCAGCCCCAAATAGCATACTTTTGATGCCTTCTATGTAGAATGCTACCTACCTCTTAAAAATACTATCTGAAATGCAGGTAACCTATAGCACACAGCCAGGGCCACCAAGGACTGAAAAGAGACTCAGTGAAAAGAGCCTACTGGGCTGATACTCCCTTTGGGAGTCTAGGTAATAAATATTAAACATTTTCCCAAGGACAGGCTGCCCACCAACAGAAGGGAAATGCCCTCCTCATATTCAGACACCCCCACCCCCATTCCTCTGCTCACAATTTCCCACTGAAAGTTCCTGATCGCCTTATAAGAGTGTCTATGAATTTGACGTGACCATGAGCCAACGATATATGGCAGGATCTTTTTCCTCTTCCCCGTTCCCCATACTATATATAAAATTGACCCCAGCTGACGCGAGGCCTCCTCTAAGGAAAGGGATGTTAAGCTGTATAAATTAAGGGAGTGGTTCATGAATTGTCAGAATGAAACAGAGACACACCATATTGTTTGGAAGGTGAGATTAAATGATGACATGGTCTGGGGGGAGAAAAAACAGAAGGTACTTTGGGTCCATGGAAGTCATATGAAGAGAGCCACAGTGAGTACTCCCTATGGCACTTGTCCTTTGGAGTGGAAATGCCCTCCCTTCTCATCTCTCCCTCTCCCTCTCGCTCTCGCTTTCTCAGTCTCTCTCTTTCTGTGTCTCTCTATCTCTCTCTCTACTTCCTCAAATCGATTGCAAACCTTCAGATTGTGGTAGTCCGCGAACTGTTAGGAGATCTCCTATCCTGCCTCACTCTGGCACCGACAAGTGCTCCCTCACTTGGTCTCATTCATGCTCCCTCACCCAAAACATGATTGTCAAAGAGTGACCATGGTCTGCAGCAGTCTGTAAACACACACTGATTCCCATAACCATGGAAACCACATTCACGGTCTGCCTTTCGGCAAACAGTAACCAGGATGGCCAGCTGCAAGTGTGACAAGCAAGCCCTGGTGACCTGGATACCTGCATGTTGCTCCTGATGCTCAGAACTTGAACTAGGTTTTAAGGGCTCCATCATGGTGAAGAATGAATATGTGCATAGCTCATTCAAAGAGAGACAAGTGGGCAATATTTATTTCTAGTATCTGGTTTAAATCTCTGTGTTGCTGCAAATTCATTGCAAAGTGATCATCCGAAGACTGCAAAGCACTTTGACAATAGTGGTCTCATTAAAGGTGGTCTCTGATTTAAGGACATCGTATGGGATACAATCTGAACTTGTGAAAAGGCCAAATAAGAAAGGGCAGCCATTTATTTGAAGGAGAGAGTCTTCATTCACATTCACACGAGGATTGCTGCTCTTGAACATCTCAGTGCTTTGCCACGTGGGCTCGTCACGAGTCAGAATCAACTGTGTGGCAACTACCCAGTATCCTCTATGATGATTCAAGGGTTAACACTGAAGAAGACCTGGGTTCTGCTCGGTCTTCATTGACATCCCACACTTTGGATTAGCTCCAAGTTACAAAAATACTTTTGTTCATAATAAGCCATATTTCATTTACTAATTAAAAATACTAAGCCGGCACAAGGGTTAAGTGCTTGGTTGCAAATGGAAAGTTTAGTGATTTGAACCTACCTGCCCCTCTGAGAAAGAAAAAATATGACAGTCTGATTCTCAAAAGATTACCATCGTGAAAATCCTGTGGAAGCAGATCTCCTCCTTTTGTAAGATTGTGGACTCCTTTTTCCTCTACTTAACTTTGTAAAAATGATAGTCCATTGTTTTATGTTTCAGAACCTTGCCTCATCACATTCTGTAACTCTCCTCCTAGGAAATAGTCATCTTTCCTACGGAATTAGTTACCAGTTATATACTAAGGGCGGCCAGTCAACGAAAGCCATGTCTGCGCTCGTTCCCAAGAAAGATGATGCGAGAGAATGTGGAAGTTACTGAACGATATCATATGCAAGGAGAATTTTGGTTGTAGCAGTCCATTGCCAGGGAGCTGACAGAAATTCAAGTTAGATTCTGAAGAAAACATGGCACGAGAGATAGCATTGCCGATTAGGGGCATCTTGACTGATAGCAGACAACATCAGAAACATGTCTACTTATATTTCATTGACTATGCAAAGGTATTTGACTGTGTGAATCATAAAAAAAAAACCTGTGGAAAACCTTGTGAAGAATGAAAGTTCGCTGAGCCCCAGTGGCATAGTGGTTGTGTGCGGGACTGCGGCCCACTGGGATGGCGGTTCAATTCCAGCTCCACGGCGCAAAGGCTGGGCCTCCTACTCCCACCACCTAAGGGCAGTGATGCCAAAAAAAAAAAAAAGAATGGAAGTTCCAGACCATTTTATTGTGCTAATTTGGAACCAGTACCTGCTAATGGAATATCTGCATGGTTTAAAATCAGGAAAGGTGTGCAACAGGTTTTCATCCAGTCATCACACTTGTTTACTATGTGTGCTGAACAGATAGTCTGAGGTTCTAGTTTATATGCAAGAACATATGACATCAGGAGTCAAAGAAAGCTTGTTAACAACATGGGATTCACAGAGGGCACAGCTTTGCTTGTTCAAAGTAAAGAGGGTTTGAAACACATACTGATGAAGATGAAAGATTCCAGCCTTCGGTATGGATTACAAACCGATGCTAGAAAAACGAAAATCCTTACAACTGGATCAATCTAAACCAGAAAGCATTCTGAGAAATGGAGAAATGATTGAAGTTGTCAAGAATTTGTTTTATTTGGACTCCTCATTGATGCTCAAGGTAGCAGCAGTTAAGAGATCAAACTGCATGTTGCATTAGGAAATTCCCTTGCAAAATATTCTTAAAAGAGAGAGCAAAGATATCACCTTAAGGACTAAAGTACACCTGACCCCAGTCCCATATTTTCAAACACCTAATATGCATGTGAAAGGAGGCCTATGAATTAGAAGACAGGGGACGAATGGATGCTTTTGAATGATGGTGTCACTGAAGAATATTGAAAGTGCCATGGTTTGCCAGAAAAAACAAATGACGCTGTTTTGGAAGATATACAGCCAGAAAGTTTTTTTTTTTTTTTGGAAATGAGGATGGTGAGACTTGGTCTCGCGTACTTTTGACATATTATCAAGAGAAACCAGTCTCTGGAAACAAAACAGAGCAAAATCAAATGAGCACTATTTTGAGATGGGTTGACATAGTGACTGCAACAACGAGCTCAAGCTTAGGAACAATCGAGAGGAGGGCACAGGAGCAGGGAGTGGCTAGTTCTCTTGTTCATGGGGTCACAGTGAGTTTGAGCCAACTTGATAGCACCTGCCACCACAGCCACGTGAGCTCCAGCACCATGTAGCCACTTTAATTTAGTACTGTCACCTGAGATCTAGCACCATAAGTCAGTTGTCTAGTGCATATATTTCCAGCTGAGTGTGCTGTTGGCGTCTCACATCAGACTCTACATGCCCCAAACAGAATCTAATCCCCTTTCCGTCACACAAAACCTACTGCTTTCATATTCGTTGCCTCAGTGACTGGTACCACCATCCTACCAGCAAGCAGAGACAGAAACCAAGCAGCCTTTCTCTTCCTTCACTTGTCCATTTAATCACCAAATGCTATTGGTTCTCTCAGGAGCTTGACCAGTTCTTCACCCTGATTCACTTTCCAGGGCTCTCTTATCTGGGCTAGTGTAACACCTAGGCCGTTGGTCCTTTTGCATCTGCTCTTGCCTTTCCCCCAGACCCACCCAGGCCGGTTTTTAATCCTTAAATATGAACTTATAACCCAAAAGAGAACGTCGAAACTCCAAAGCCTAGTAGGCCTTCCACAACCTCCAGTCCAAATCCCAAAGTCAAGTATCCTCTTGTGTTCTCTTCTAAAACCCTACAATCAATATATCTTCTTGGGACCATTTCAATCTGTACTTAATTTTTTTATAAAAAAATCCTTAAACTGGGGGTCCATGCAACTCTTTTATCACAATCCATACATAAGTCCATTATGCGTCAAGCGCAATTGTACCTCCATTGCCCTTGTCCTTCTCATAGCATTTGCTTTCTATTTATGTCCTTGGCATGGGCTCCTCACTCCCCCCCCTCCCTCCCTTCCCTCATAAATCTGTGATAATTTATAAATGATTACTTTGCCATATTTTACACTGTCCAATGTCTCCCTTCACTCATTTCCCATCGTCTTTACCCCAGGAAAGAGGTTAGATGCAGATCCTTATAATCACTTCCCCCTTTCTACCTCACTTTCCCTCGACCCTCCTGGTATCACCACTCTCCCCACTGGTCCTGATGGGTTCATCTGTCCTGGATTCTCTCTCTTTCTGGCTCCCATCTGTACCAGTGTACATCTTCTGGTCTAGCCAAATGTGTAAGACAGGATTGGGATCATGACAATGAGAAGGAGGAAGCATTGAAGAACTAGAGGAAAGTTGTATGCTTCATCATTGCTATACTGCACCTAACTAGTTTGTCTCTTCCCTGCGACTCCTCTGTAAAGGAAGGTCCATTACCTACAGATGGGTTTTGGGTCCCCAACATGTACTCCTCCTCATTTACAATAATAAAACTTTTATTTCTTGGATGCTTGATACTTGCTCCCTTCGACTCCTCATGATCACATAGGCTGGTGTGTTTCTTCCACGTGGGCTTCACTATCTCTGTCCTAGATAGCTGCTTGTTTACCTTCAAGCCTTTAAGACCCCAGATGCTATATCTTTTGATGGCTGGGCACCATTAGCTTTCTTCACCACATTTGCTTATGCATACATTTGTCTTCAGAGAACCCAATGAGAAGGTGGGCATGCAATGAGATGATTTTATGTTCTTTGATGTCTGACTCCTGATTCCTTTGACACCTTATGGTCACACATGCTGGTGTGCTCCTTCTATGTGGGCTTTGTTGCTTGTGAGCTAAATGGCCACTTGTTTACCTTCAAGCCTTTAAACCCCCAGATGCTATATCTTTTGATAGCCAGGCACTATCAACTTTCTTCACCACAATTGCATATGCACACATTTGTCTTCAGCGATCGTGAGCATCATGGAAAGCCAATTTAATAGAACAAAGTGTTCTCATATTGAGAAAATTTTTGAGTGGAGGTCCAACGTCCATCTGCTGCCTTAATACTGAACCTATAAATATATTTACATATATACATGACTGTATTTAGACCTCTATAAATGTCCTTAGCCTCCTATTTCTTTCCTCCATTTACTCGTACTTCCCCCTTGTCCCACTATCATGCTCAGTCTTTATTTGTGTTCTAGTAATTTCTCTAAGTTACCCTACTCCTGATCAATCCCTACCAGGACTCTCACACCCTCCTTACCACTGATTTTGGATCACTTGTTGTTCCCTTGTCCCTGGGTTGGTCAACACCACCTCCTTTCCCAAACCTTCCCCACTCTTATATCCCTTCAAAAACATCGATACAGTTGTTTTCTCCTCTAGACTGATCTTCCAGCCTATCTTATCTACATAGACCTACAGAGGTAATAACATGTACAAAAAACCCAAGACATAGCAATATGAAGGGACAAAAGAAAAAGAAACAATGACTATCTATCGCTGAAACAATCTATCATTGGTACTCCCCCAACACCCCCTTTCTCTGCTCCCCCATTGCCCTAGTGTTTTCCTCCGTGTGATAGTGTCAGACCAACTGCAATCCCCACACTGTGTCTCCAATGCTTTCCTCCTTAGGGCCTTGGGTCAGCAAAGGACATGATGTCTCATATTGGAGCAGACCATCTGATCCTCTCTGTGGATTAGCTGTTCTGAGTGGAGAGGATGTGCTCCAATCTCTTCCTCTCTCTTCATTCAGTCCTGTGTGCTCTGGTCAGACATGCCCCTCTTCCCAGAGCTTCAGTGCTGTCCTCCAAAGTGAAGTCTCCTGGGGCGAGGGGTGGCTGTCCTCATGGTTGGGATTGAGGCCAGGCTCTCAGACCCCTCCACTGGCTCCCTGCTCTATGCCATGAAGCTGCATTCACATCCCAGAACACCAGGTTTAAGTCTGGTTCTGGACTTAAATTTGTCAACATCTTTATCTTGGTCCTAGACAATGCAAAAGACTTGTGCTTGTATTGATTTAACAGGACACTGTCCAGTCCCACTAAATGCTCTGCTGAGTGCAGTAACTTAAAATTGTCTGTAACTTAAAATTATCTGTTACTCTTTATGATACTTGTTTGGATTGAATAGTCCTTGTTGTTAGGGGTCATCAAGTAGGCTCCAACTCTCAGCGACTATGCCCAACAGAATGAAACACTCCTGGCCCTACACGATCTTCACAGTTGTTCTTATGTTTGAGCCCATTGTTGTGGCCACCGTGTCACTCCATCTTTTCCAGGGCCTTCCTCTTTTGTTGCTGCCCTTCCACTCTACCAAACACGATGTCCTTCTCCAGGGACTGATTTCTCCTGATAATATGCCCTACGTATGTGAGACCAAAGGATGTGGTAACAATGTCTTGTTATTCTTGTATCTCAGGAGCCCTCTGGCTGTACTTCTTTCAAGACAGATCTGTTGGCTCTTTTGGCAGTCTGTGATACTTTCAAAATTCTTCCCCAACACCATAGTTCAAATGCACAGTTTCCTTTTTGTTCGACCTTAGTGTCCAACTGTCACAAGCATACGAGGCAATTGAAAATATCATGATTTGGGTGAGGTACACTTAGTCCTCAAAAGTCTCATCTGAGCTTTTCAATACTTTCAAAGATCTTGTGCTGCAGATTTCCCCGAGGCAGTGCATCCTTCCACCCCTGGACTTCTACTTTCATGAGCAGTGACTGCGGATCCAAGCAAGCAGAAATCCTTGACGCCTTTAAATGTTTCTCCGTTTATCATGATGTTACCTATTGCTCCAGTTGTGAGGATTTGGGTTTTCATTACCTTGAGTCGCAACCCGTACTGAAGGCTGCAGTCCTTGATCGTCATCACTGATTACTTCGAATTATCCTGGCTTTCAGCAAGAAAGGTTGTATCATTCACATATTGCAGGTTGCTAATAAGCCTTTCTCCAACCCTGGTGCTACAGTTTTCTTCATATAAACCAGCTTCTGTTTTTAGGTGAGTTTGTGTATGTGTGTGTGTGTGTGGGGGGGGGGGTTGACTCAGCATACAATTGAATAAATGCAATGAAAAGATGATCCTTCACTCACTGCCTTTTAGTCAAATCTGATTCAAAAGTCTTCAAAGACAAACAATTGATGGTCTTGGATTGTTTAAAGTCACTATTGATTGGTCAGGCTGACAAAAGAAAGGCGCTTTGCTTTCAAGAGCTGAGAGACCAACTAGTGTGTCTCTCCTTCCAATTAAGAAAGTGTCCTTGATGTGGGGAGTTGTATATTTAATACTCTGTGAGATCTTTTGAGTTCTACATGAACACACATTATGAATGCTTGCTTGTTAAATTATCATAACCAAGCAGTGAAAAATTACCCCTGGCCTCTTCCCCCCCCCACCTTCTTCTATAAAAATGTTAAATATACCAAGTAAGAACAAAATCATAATAAAAAAGAGGAGGAAGAAGAGGCAGAGGAGGGGGACTATCTGCGATGAAGCCCATATCAGAAATGTACAAATTTTCTATTCCTCATCTCAGAAAAACAAGTAACATCCAGTTGTTTAATTCATGTTGTAGAAAATGGAAACTTTCCCCAATAGAGCTGCATCATGATCATGCCAATGAAATCGTATGTATGGAATTTGCCAATGTAAGGAAACCACAAGTGACAAATCTTATCAGTTCCAGTGATGGACACTGCATTAGCCTTTCACCAAATAGAAAGCTTCAAGGTACACTGTGAGGGGGTGTATTTTCATACACGGTTCTAAATGAAAATTAAATCAATTATCAGAATAATTTGAGCCCCAATTCCCCAAGGTTTGTTTCAATTAGATAATTAGTGCAATTAGGTGAAAGGTTTGGGGGTAGATATTTCTGGCCTGAATTACCTCAAATTACTTTAATTCTCCACTTCACTTTGATTATATAGACCTAGCTCATACTTGAATGTTAATTTGAGTAACTGTGATGCTGCTAATTCAGATAATTCCTTTCTATATGGACATGTTTTTTTCCTTTCATAAAGTGTGCTCTGTACACTAGATTTTTAAACCAAGTTCAATGACAAATTACCACTTTATAGTAGAACTTTAACTCATTATATAATGAAAAACAATGACTGGAAAAGAACAAATTAATAAAACTCTGCTCAGGAGTAAACATTGCTGCCTCTAATATTGCCTTCTTTTTGTTGAAAAGACTGGACTTGAGGAGAAAGTTGACTTGATGCAAGTAATAAATGCTTCTTGTAGAACTGGCTTAAATGAAATTATTTTACATGCTTAAGAAAGAACAGACTGCATTATAGCGGCCACACCTTGATTATCCTCAGGCCAGAATTTTAGCCATTTCAATCAATTGTGTTATTGGCAATTGCCAGCAAGTCAATTCCAACTCAAGGTGATCTCAGGTATGCAGACTGGAACTGTGCCTATGGATTTACAAGACTATAACTTTTTATAGAAGCAGGCTGTTTCCTCTCTCTCCCATGAAACATCTGGTAGGGTTGAACGTCCAACCTTACAGTAAGCAACCCAATGCTTAACCTACCATACCACCAACCCTACACATCTGGAAATTAAGGAAAGAGGGAAAGTGATCTCTGCTCAGATTCTATTGATTTATATATAGATTATATTTTAGTAAGTTTGAGGATCATGTTAGCACCTCAGCTCTTCCTGCAGTATTATATGTAATATAATATCATCATCAGAGTAGGGAGAAGAAGAGAGGAACGAGAACAGACAGTTGCTATATTCCATGTGCTAGAAAATGATAGTGTAAAGACCATAAGGGGACCTGGGACCATTTAGCATTGGAACAAACACTCTGAAAAACTCAACATGACCTGAACCTTCATAATACTAATAATAATCTATAGTGAGTATAATCAATTGAAGAAATCAGAGTATGTAGAATACATTTTAGAGATGTGTTTTAGCCTAAGCAGCTAAAACTATATGTGCGCACACACACACTTTGAGTATCTGGAAGTTTTATTCACAGAAACCACTCTTACCTGGTGGTATCATTTAAATGATAGGGGTATGTGTCAAATAAAAGTAACCTGGAAGGCACAGACAGCACAACACTTGCCAAGAAACTGACAATAGGAGACAGCCAGCTGTGCCTCGGATCTGGTAATCTGCTTCTGAAGAGTCCCAGCCTTGAAAACCTTACAGAGGCTTTCTTCTCTGATACATGGAGCATCAAGGTGCATTTGAATCAACCTGATACGAACTAACAGCAATGTGCCAAATCACAGAATTCCATCTTCCTTGGATCCATAGTCAATGCTCAGGAAAACAGCCATCAAGAAATCAAACAGAGCATTTACACGGGTACACATAAGAGCTGGAAACACAGGAAATCCAGGACAGATAAATCCCGCAGGACCAAAATGAAAGTAGTGATACAAGGAGGGGAAGGGGAAGACAGGTGATAAAGGGGGACCGATCCCAATGATCTATGTATAATTTCCTCCCTGTGGGACAGACAACAGAAAAGTGAGTGAAGGGAGACATCCATCAGTGTAAGACATGAAAAAATATACATTATCAAGGGTTCATGAGGTAGTGATGGAGGAGAAGGGGAGGGAAATGAGAAACTGATACTAAGGGCTCAAGTAGAATGAACATCTTTTGAAAATGATGATGGCAACAAATGAACAAAGTGCTTGACACAATGGATGGATGTATGGATTGCAATAAGAGTTGTATGAGCCCCCAACAAAGTTATCTATAAAAAAAACAAACAGTGCACTGCATTGGGTAAGTCTGCTGCAGGAAACATTTTGAAAGTATTGCTAAGCAAGGTTGTTACTTTCAAGAATAAGGTGCTCATGGCCCAAACTATAGTCTTTTCAATCACTTCATATGAATGTGAAAGTTGAATAAGGAAGACCTAAGAAGAATGGATGCACGTGGTGCTAGTGAAAAATACTGAAAATTCCACAGACTGACAACGGAACAAACCAATCTGCCTTAGAAGAAATAGAAGCAGAATTCTACTGAGAAGTAAGGATGGTGAGACTTCATCTCCTGTACTTTGGCCATGTTGTTCGGAGAGACCAGTCTCTGGAGAAGGACATTATGCTCAGTAAAGTGGAGGGACTGAGAAAAAAGAGAGGCCCTCAAGGAGATGGATCCATATGTGGCTGCAACCATGGACTTGGGCACAGGAACAATTGCGAACATGGGGCAAGACGGGGGATGATTTACTCTGTTGTAGATCAGCTTGCTATGAGTCAAAACTGACTCGACACCTAATAACGTGGTATTCCTAGTATATATACACGTCTTGTTAGTACTTAAGTATTAACATAATTCCATTATTTATAGTTTCTGCCTTTCATGTCATGTTTAGACAAGCGATTTTCATTCCAAGATTATAAACGTGCCTACCCATAGATAGCAATATCGATGGATTCTATTTTCAAAATGTCTAACCATGAAAATGGTTAGACATCAAAATGTCTAACCAAGAAAATGGAAGGAATGCGAAGAATCACTGTACCCAGAACTGATAGGTATTCAGCCATATGATTCAGAACTGATGGTCTTTAAGGAAGAATACTGAGCTGTACTAAAGACCTTAGCAATTTGAGGGAATTAGGTGCTGATGGGAATAGCAAGTGAAATGTTTCAATAAGCAGATGAAGCACTCACTCATTGATGCCACGACACCTGCACTCATAGAGAATTATATTTATACGCATCCCAAAGAATTATACCCAAAGAGAGTGTGTGAAAATATTGAACAAGGTCATTAATAAATACCACATACAAGTGAAAGTATACTGAAGGTAATTCAACATGATCAGTACCTGAACAGGGAACTTCCAGAAATTCAAGTCAGATTTAGAAGAGGATGTGGCACTGAAGATTTCTTTGTTCAGGTCAGATAGATCTTGATGGAAAGCAGTAAGGCCCAAATTTTTATTTGTGTTTTACTGACTATGCAAAGGCATTTGGCTACGTGGATCACAACAAGCTTTGGATAACATCTCAAAGAACACTTAATCGTGCTCATGTGGAATTTGTACATGGAACAAGAGCAGTGGTTTGAACAAAAAAGAGAAATACAGCATGGCTTACAATTAGGAAAACTGTGCACCAGGGTTGTATCCTGTCACCATATTTATTCAATCTGTATGATAAGCAAATACGTTGAGAAGCTGGACTATATGAAGAAGCCATTCACATTGGTATGCAGCTGACATAACATTGACTACTGAAAGCCCAATTGAATCACTTGGTGAAGATCAACGACTACACAATGTTTTCATAGATTGCAACTTAATGTAAGAAGACCAAGATCCGAATGACTGAACCAATCACCAACATCTTGATAAATGGAGAAATGACTGAAGCTATCAAGGATTTTGTTTCTTTTGGATCCACAATCAACATGCATGGAAGCAACTCTCTTTGAAACCAAATGATGAATTTATTGTTGTGGGATATACTAAGACTTTTCCCCACGTTGTCTCCCCCAAAGACATGGCAAACCTTAGAGGCGGTTTGCCAGCACCCTGTGGGAGGTCAGATGCTTAGAGATATTCTCCCTGAAGGCATTCAGCATCAGACTAAAGTCTGGTCCACTGTTGGGGGGGCTCAAACCCTACTGATAAGGATAGTATTGTTGCCATGGAGAGCCAGAGAAGTGGCCAAACCTGCTCACTGACATTCAAAGTTAGGCTGCCATCCTGTATCTAGGACCCACCTATCTTGTCACATGTGTACTTCCAATTCCTACCTTTCCTATTGTGTGTATAGTTGTCCCCCTTTTATGACTGTATTACCTAGAGTACAACCCCTCCTGTGACATATGCTTTTACTTGCAATTAGGGGGCTTGCATGCCCCCCAAAGATATATAAGCTTTGGTTAGTAATAAATCATTCTCTCTCACTCCTGCAATTCCCACCTTTCATATCCTCACATGGACCACCCAGCGGGGCGGAGGTGAGCATGTTACCATGAAATGTGTTGGACTCCTTTATTTCACTCTCTTCTATCTCTCTTATTTTCAATGACTTTACTATAATCTTAACTTACTATTGCTGTACAATTGTGCCTGGCAGACCTGCGATGATTTACTAGGGGTTGGTTCCCCCTTATGTATTGGCTGCACAAAGACCTCTTTAATGTTAAAATGCCAACATGTCAAAAGTGGGTCAGACCCAAGCCATGGCATTTTCAATATGCATTTTAAAATTGAACCTTGAACAAGGAAGACCACAGAAGAATTGCTCTATTTGAACTATGTTCCTCGTGAAGAATATAGAAAGTACTGTGCATGGTCAGAACAACAAACATGTTTGTCTTGGAGGAAGGACAACCAGATGGCTCCTTCGAAGCATGTGGGATAAAATGTGGTCTCTTGTACGATGGACAGGTTATCAGGAGAGACAAGTACGAACATCATGCCTGGTAAATGAACACCCTGCTTGGTAGGATCTAGGGTCAGAAAGAAAGAGGAAGCCCCTTAATGTAATGGATGGACTCAGGGGCTGCCATGGCCAAGCTCAAACAGAGCGAGGGGGAGGCTGGGACAGGAGCAGGCAGGATTTCCTGATGTGCATGGGTTGCTGTGAGTCTGAGCCTGCTCGAGGAAACCTAGCAACCTATGTTTCCCTAGTCCGTAGAGGGTTCTTTTCTTTTTCAACCTGTACGTCTTCACAGAATTTTTAATTTCTCTTACTTTAAGGCAGTGGTTCTCAGCCTTCCTAATGCCACGAACCTTTCAAACAGTTCCTCATGTTGTAGTGAACCCCCCAACCAGAAAATTATTGTCATTGCTATTTCATCACTCTCATTTTGCTACTATCATGCATCAGATAACCCCCATGAAAGAGTCATTTGACCACCAAAGGTGTCACAACCCACAGGTTGAGAAGTGCTGCTTTAAAACATCATATTGGATCTAAATTGATTTTCATCCCAAATACCTAGCCTTTTGTTTCAGTACCATTTATGGAATAATTATACCTCTTCCTCCTTTTATTAAAAATTCTACGTTCATCTATATTTCAGTGAAATGCAAGGCTACTTATTTTGTTTAAAAGGTTACCTATTTTATTTATGAACTGAAACCCAGTCCTCATATACAAGTTCCATGACAGTTTCGCTTTCAAACCGAATTTGTCTCCACCCCCACCTTAGAGTTTACATGTCTAATATTCAGCAACTCTATAAATGTGTCATGTATGTAAATGGGAATAAATCCTTTGATGCAAAATTTAAGCTACATATTGAAATTATTTGACAAGTCACTTTAACCTTATTGAAAATCCTGTTTTCGGGCAGTTATGTGAATAATATAATGCACTCATACTCTGTGTGCAGTCATTTTCCATTAGTCCCCAGGCTACCCTATCATAAACTACAGAACATGATATCTCTTTAGACTGACAACATATGAATCAATGTTGAATTTTCCAGTGAAAACACAAACTATTAATCATTGATCATGTATAACATATGGGAATGCGCTTGTTCCCAGAAAACAAGAACATATGGCCCCACTGCACTCCGGTCATCTGCCTGCCTCCTAGCCTAGAGCTTCCCTCTCCTTCCACCTCCCTCTGATAACCATTAAAGTGCATTTCTGTAAGCGTGGATTTTTATTTTTTAACCTATAACCTTATCATGGGGTGTTCTACAGTTTCATTGTCACTCAAACATTTCATAGGATTCCATGGTGTGTATGTACCTCAAAAAAAGATGAGCATCAGTAAGTACAGCTATATGCACATTCAAATTTATCACAGCACTATTCACAACAGCAAGAATATGGAAACGACCTGGATGCAGAATTTGTGAATATGCTTCAACTCTGTTCAACGATATCCGGGGAAAGCAAATAGCTTTGCCTCCTGTTTGTCAATAGGAATGTAGTTACCAGCAAGTTGCCAATCCTTTGCCTAGGTATTCTTTTTACTTTACTTAGTAATGAAGAAAAAGAGTGTGTTAGTCCAGGTAGATTAGAGAAACAAATTTGTGAATACGCATAAGTATTTAAGGGAGAGGTTTATATGCAAGAGGAATAGAACATTGAGAAAGCGTCCCAACCCAGTCCATTCCAAGTCCATAAGTCCGATATTAGTCCATATGTTTGATGCCAATCCATTAGTCCTCTTCAGACCCATGAAGCACATGCAGTAATGCCAGGACAATCACAGGCCGGTGGGTACAGTCTTCTGCATCTCAGTACTGACCAAGATCTCCCCCTGGCCTCTCAAGCATCTCAGCACTGGCAGAAGTCTCCACGTGGCTTCTCTAGCCCCAGAGGTCTGATTTCATCAGGGTAAGCCCATGTGGCTTCTCCTCCAGCTCCTCTAGGACTCAGGATCCATCAGCATGCTGTCCTCCTGTCTTGTCAGTAGAGTGTCTCCCAGGGACTGAGTTGATGGTTTCTCATCTTCTCGGGGGAAATATTGCGAGATTTTCCAGAACACAGAGGTCTCATTGGTTATTTCCAGATTGACAGGCTAGACTCCACCCCTACACTCCCAATCATGAAATTGACACCAAAGTCCACGGCTGCCACAAAGAGACTAAGTGTTCAGTCCCAAGTTCCACTTAGATACAGCGGTTCTCAACCTGTGGGTTTTGATCCCTCTGGGTGTTGAATGACCCTTTCACAGGGGTTGCCCAACTCATAACAGTAGCAAAATGACAGTGATGAAGTAGCAACAACACTAATTTTCTGGTTTGGGGGTCACCACCACAAAGAGGAACTATATGAAAGAGTCATGGCATGAGGAAGGTGGATAACTACAGACTTAGAAAAAGATGATCTACTTGCTATGCAACAAAAATCAGAAAACCAGTTGAATCTGAGAACAAGGACCCAACTGTTCATCCCCTACAAAAACAGAATGAATACAGATACTTCCAATTTATTCTCAAGTCCCTTGTTAACACTTGTCAAGTTATTCCTTGGCAAATGCACCCCATTCATTCTAGTATTTTTTTTTCATTTCTGACGAAACTCATGGTACATAAAGTCTCTCCCACCCCTTTTAAAAAATTTAAACATCATGTCATAACTTGGCCTATTAACGAAGCCCACAGAATGAGCACTGAGCTGAAAATTCCGCTGAGTTCTAGACTTGGTTCTTTTTCTTTTTTCTTGCTTGCTGTGTGTCTTTGGGCAAGTCAACTCTAACCGTGGGCCTCATTTTCTTTCTTTTTTAAATCATTTTATTGGGAGCTCATACAACTCATTATGATCAATACATACCTCAATCGTAAATGGACCACATTTGCACATTTATTGCCATCGTCACTCTCGAAACATCCTCCTTTTACTTTGGCCCCCAGTATCAGCTCCCCATATTTCCCCTCCCTTCCTACTCCCCCTCCCCCATGAATCCTTAATAACTTACAAATTATCATTAGTTTGTCAAATCGTACACTGTCCGATGTGTCCTTTGATCCACTTCCCTGTTCTCCTTACCTTAGGGAGGAAGCTAAATGTACATCCCTGAATTGGTTCCTCCTTTCTACTCCACCTCCCCTCCACCCTCCTGGTATCACCAGTCTCATCCCTGGTCCTGAAGGGATCATCTGTCCTGAATTTCCCATGTTTTCAGCTCCAATGTACATCCCTTGGTCTAGCTGGATTTGTAAGGAGGAATTGGGCTCTTGATAATGGGAGGGAGGAAGCATTTAAGAACTAGAGGAAAGTTGCATATTTCATTGTTGCTGCACTGTACCTTGACTGGCTCAACTGTTCCCTGCGACCTCTCTGTAAGGAGATGTTGCTTCACCTTTTGATGTTCCCCAATCTGTCCTCCCCCTCATTTATAATGATATAATTTTTAGTTCTTTGATGCCTAATACCTGATCCCTTTGATAGTTCATGGTCACACAAGCTGGTGTGCTTCTTCCATGTGGGGTCTCATTTTCTTTATCTGAAAAATGAAGAGGTTGCCTATGTGTACTTCAGGTATCATTCAGTTTTAACAGTCTATATTTTAAGTTCATAATACAATGGCTAGTTTACTTCTTCGCTGAAACTGCCTCCGGGGAGAATCTAACCATTCTTGTTGTGTGCGTTAAGTGGAGTAAGCACACAAAGATATGGGTTATATAATTCATGTCCAAATACGATTTTATAGGTGCTACACATACTTCCTTATTGATTAAAAGATGATTTATCGATCTTTACAGAGTTTGACAGTTCCACATGTAGTAAGTCAGACTTACCCTGTGCCACTGGGCATTCATCCAACTGATTTACATAGAGCCAAAATGGGAATTTTAGGTAGAATCTAGTTAGAAATAGATCAGATAAAAGAAAACCCTAACACCTTAAATTTTTTCACACTTAACCTCAAGATGTTGAAAGGTTTTTAATAGGCGGAGACATACACATTGGGAAATCTAGACTTCCTATTGAAATGAACAAGAATCAAATGAGAATATGGACACACAGGATTATTTCTTTCATAGAGAAGTCTGTGTAGATGGTAGTCTTAAGGAATGCAAGGCCACAGAAAGCTACAAAAGTGCATTTTATGTCTCTGTCCCCACAACATTTTTAATTCCTCAATATTTGTACTTCCTATTAGACACACTGGTTCACTATGAAGTGTCTCTAATTAATTCACAAATCAAAGAGCAATCTAAGAGATTAAAAATAATATCAGATCATTAGCTTTATAAATTGAAGGCTTACATGTTAATATCTACTTTGACTCTTCCTTATAAATTACACTGGCAGCTTCATTAAACTAGCCTATGTGACCTTTAAAGAATTAATCAGCCTAAAAGAACTCGGGGCTATAGCATGCAGGTCATGTTATTTTCATGCCCGATGCTTTCTAGTACATTGAGGATACTGTGTTTGTTGCTAAGCCAAACCTGGGATTATGAGGCTGTCTAGCAAAGCTGGGTCTGTCTGTAGCTGCCAAAGAGAAAGAGAGAATTATTGTCATATGCCAACTAAATCGGGCCAAAATATGTTAGCCTATAAGTGTGCTGAGGTAGAAAACAAAATGAATTGTTTCCATGTTCTAAAAAACCCCACAAAGTACAAAACCTTTCTTATTATGTTGGGTGCAAGTGTCTAAAGCAGATTTGTTTTCCATTCAACAATTCATGTACATTTTGATTCACGACATTAATTTCGTCTCCACAACGCAAGTGCAATCTTCCCCCTTCCTCTTGGTGGCTACCTGGTTACATTTGCTTTTCTTCCCTTCCCTTTCAAAGTTTTTTCCTGGGGCGAATGCTACCCTTCTGATTTTATATGCTTAGTTTTTCTAAGGAGCGTCTACCTCTTGGGGGTACCCATCATTTAGCTGAGAGTCACACTGCAGTGAGGGTGTGAAGGGCCAGAGTTTGGGGGTTTCCACCAGTCACGGAGAGCAGTAAGCCTGGTTGTTTTATGGTTTTGAGTTTTGTTCCACATTTTTTCACACACACTCCTTTCAGTGAGGTCAGCACTGCCGGATGGACCCATCTTGTTCTTTTAGTCTCAGGGTCACGGAAACTTGGCTTCCTGTGGCCCATTAGTCCTATGAACTAATGGTTTCCTGCATCTTTTGTTTTCTTTACGCTTCTTTGCTCCAGAAGTGGAGAGACCACTAGTTGCATCTTAGATTAACACTCACGAGCTTTCGAGTTCACAGTCACTAAGGCAGAACATTGTCTATGTGAATAGTTAGACCAATTGACTCTAGTGTCTGTGTGTCCCCAAAGGCTATGATTTTGAGTCCATGGCCAGTTACTCGTTCCCTCAAGGTGTTTAGCTATAGCTTAGATGGTTTCATAATTTTGCCCCGGGAATGGTCTACAATAGTCATTGATATCTCAGGGTGACCAGACACATATTGCTATTTGGGTTCTAGTTTATACATACAAAACATATTGAAACCTGTCTTTGCCATCAGGGATGGCTGAAGACAAGTTCTGTCAGCAATGTAACTCATCTTCATCTCATTAGGATGCCTTCCAAAAAGATCCATTCAGAACAATGACTTATGAGAGGATTTGCTGGACTAGTGAAAACTAAGGCAGAGATATTTTTGTGACCGTCTTATTATTATTATCCCAAAGGGGTAATCTCACTAGATTTTCTCAAAATACTTAGGACAATGATTGGGGCTTATAATGAAGAAGAGTTCAGAAAATTTTAAACTGCATTGATGAAAAAAAGTTGAGGCAGCAGTTAAAAAAAAGAAAAGAAAAAAAGTTGTATCATGGTGTGCTCAGAAATTGTTTTTCAATATTGTATTGTTCAAGTTCAAAGAACATTGTAAAGGAAGATGAGTTAGCCCGAGTAGACTAGAGGAACAAATTTCAGAGACACGCATATAGGTATAAGGAAAGGGTTTAGATACAAAAGAAATGTGACCCTAAGAAGACATCCCAATCCAGTCCAGTGCAAAGTCATAAGTCCAATATTAACCCATATGCCCGAGGTCAGTCTATAAAGTCTGCTTCCGACCCAGGAAGTCACAGGTCAGTGGGTGTAGAATTTTGGCGCCGGCAGGTAGGGGTCTCCCCATGGGTCCTTGCTTCCACGGCTCAGGTCCATCAACAGCATGCCACTCCAGCTTCAGAGGTCTGTCTTCATCAGGGCAAAGCCGAGTGGTCTCTCCGCTGGCTCCTCCAGCTTCTCAGAGGCTGCATCTTGTGTTGCCTGTGGTTAATCACCTCTCAAACTAATTCCCAACAACTGGGGAAGACAGCTTCTCATCTTCACGAGGGAAATACTGCGAGATTTCCCTGGAGTCTCAGGTGAAAGCCATGCCCACACAGGCCTCATCGGCTACTCAATGGCTTTCTCCTGATTAACAGGCCAGACTCCACCCCTGCATTTCAATTATAAAATTAACATAAGTACATGACTGCCACAGAAGAGGATTTGAATTCCCTGAGGATGCCCAAGCTGCCATCGGGATGTGGTGTACATTGAGAAGAACCTTCACACGCCGAGAGAAGATGTCTAGAAACAATGCATTAATATTTTGGTCTTTTTTGTTTCATAAAGTAGGTGATTTTGTAGCAATAGATTTTGGCTTCTCTAATATTTATAGCACATGTAAATACATATACAGAAGTATCTGCTGTCAAGCCTATATATCTATTCCATCCCTCTCCTTGCACCCCTCATTAGCTTGCATGTTATCTTTGAAACCACTTGTAGTTCTTGTGATTGCAGGATTCTGAATGGAATCGTTTTTACCTTTATTACCTTTAACTCAGTGCTCCCTCCAGGGAATTCCTTTGCCGTGGTCACGTTCTACTGACCTCTCCTGGTATATTGCCTTTGCCTTCACTCAGGTTAATATGTGTCTCCCTCTAGTTAGTGATTTATCATCTCTTCCCCTTCTGCCTCTGGCGACCTTCAAAGAATGCATCTTTCTGTGTGTAAATGTTGTCTTGCCTTTTTACAATCATGGTCTCACACAAGACTTGTGCTTTGGTGATTGATTAATGTCACTTAGCATACTGTACTCTAGGCTCACCCATGTTATGATTGGTTTCTCAGATTTCCTGTTTTTCTTTAAAGTTGCATAACATTCCATAGTGTGCCCTTGTTTGTTTATCCATGAATCCATCAACGGGCTCATAGATGATTTCCATCTTTTCATTACTGTGAATAATGCTGCTCTGAATATGGGTGTGTATCTCTGTTCACATCATGACTTTTATTCCTAGAGTAGCGGGCATGTTTAAGATGCATTCGTTTTAAAGAGAGGTTATTTATAAACTAGCTGTTGCTACTTGTTTTAGGTAATTGTAGCTCTAGAGAGCATTGGTACTCATCTTGACTTCCCTGATAGTCACAATACCTCTTCTGCCGCATAGTGACGTCAGCCAGGTAGGTTCTCATATACTTTGAATTGTATGAAAATGACATCTGCTACCCAGAAAACACAACCCCCAAACAAAACTTGATAGGTCCCACTCTCAGTCAAAGGAAGTGCCAATGTCAAGGCTCAGAATTTAAGAACTTCCACAATCTGACTTCATCACCCTTTCTAGCTATATGACCCTTACCTCCTCCTCCACCCACCACTCAGAACCAACTGTTCCCTGTAAACATTAAAAGAGAATTTCCACAATGATATGAGATAGCTATTAAGATCGGGTTCTCTTTCCCAACTACCATATATCCTCAAATATAAGCTGACCTGAATATCAACTGAAGCACCTAATTTTACCACAAAAACTGCATTAAAAATGTGCTGAACAACTTGGCTTATACACGAATCTATACAGTGTGTGTCTTTGTGAGGCCGAATTTTCTTCCTACACTTCAACCAATACACTGAGTTCAGAAGCAGATCTGAATTATGCAGCTTTTTCCCTATTTAGCCAGACATGAAAGAGATTTGGGAAAGTGTAAAACAATGCCACCCTTCCCATGATTAGTAGTATTTTGGAAATTATAACTAGTTTGTATTAAAAGCACTACCTATATTGGGCCTATTATTGATTTGAAATCTTAGGTCAATTCAAAAAGTTGCAACAGTATCATAGAACCATTTTTAAACAATAATATCAAATATAAAGTTATTTTTTTCAACTGAGCCTCCATCTAAGTCTATATACTGGTGTTTGCATCTCTCTACCCCTTTCCTGAAGCATTCTGCTCTCTTCAAGTTACATCAGATCAAAACAGAAGTTTGGGCATCATTAAAGCACTCAGATTATGTGCATTTTCAATATTCTTTCCATTTCAGGAACTAAGAGTGTGAAAGACCAAGAAGGGAGCTGCAGAGAGGATGTGGTAAAATTTCCAAATAAATTCTTGTAAGACACCCTTTGTTTCCCTTGAAGAAGGAGCAGTCGCATTTTCTTGATGAAAACAAATTCCTTGGGTGCTGTTTTCCTGGCATTTTGCTCACCATTGCACTTTTCAATTTTCTGAAGACTTCTTTCTAACAAGCCAGTCTGATTGCCCTGTGTCCTTTAAGAAAATCTATCAAGATGACACCATTGGAATCCCAAAATACAGGTCACCCTAACTTCTCTGCCTTGAATGTCACTGGCCCTGCAGATGCCCTCAAGAAACCCTATCTTAACGGGGCCTTGCCTTGGGGGCCCCCTAACGAGACTGAGGAAAGTATGTTACTGAGGAAACTTGTCTTCTGCCGTCCAATTATAGAGACATTTTAAACTCATACAAGTATGAACTGAGACCATAGTAACAATCTTTTTTTTTATTAATATGTGTGTGTCCCTGGTGTTATAACGGCTAAGTGTTGGGCTGCTAACCCAAGGTCAGCAGTTCCAACCCACCAGTCTCTCCATAGGAGACATACAAGCCTTTGCACTTCTTTAAACAGTTACAAGCTCAGAAAACCACATAAACAGCCCTACGCTATCCTATAGGGGCTCTGTGAGTTGGAATGAACTTGATGGCATTGGCATGAGGTAAGAAGGTATATGGGTATTAATTAAATTCAACTAAATAATGATCCATATAAACCATAGCAACCACAAAAGACTTTTGGAATCATCAATCATTGTTTAGAGAGTAAAGAAGCACTGAGACCTAAAAGTTTGCAAATCATTATCTGGGGGGGATGGCAGTCACTAAACTTTTTACACTGATCCCCAATCTCATGATGTGATTTTTCCTTTTCTCCCAGTCTGGAGCTCAGAGCCTGCCTCTATCTTGCACGATCATTCAGTCAAAGCGGTTTTCTTCTTTTTTAATCATTTTATTCGGAGCTCGTACAGTGCTTATTACAATCCATCCACACATATATTGTGCCAAACACCTTCGCATGCCTGCTGCTGTCATCATTTTCAAAATATTTACTTTTATATTGGAACCCTTGACATCAGCTTTTCATCTTCTTCCCTCTCTCTCCACTCCCCCTCCCTCACTAACCCTTAATATTTTATAAATTTTTATTTCGTCATGTCTTACACTGCCCTACATCTCCTTTTACCCACTCTTTGCTGTCCGTCCTTCAGATAGGAGGTTATGTGTAGATCCTTGTAATCCACTCCCCCTTTCTACCCCACCTTCCCTCCAGTATCTCCACTTTCACTACTGATCTTGAGGGGTTCATCTGTCCTTGAATCCCCGTATTTCCAGTTCCCATCTGTACCAGTGTACCTCTTCCAATCTAGTTGGATTTGTAAGGTATAATTGGGATCACGATAGTTGGGGGAGAGGAAGCATTTAAGAACTACAGGAAAGTTGTATGTTACATCATTACTTCATTGCACCCTGAATGACCCTTCTCCTCCCCACAACCCTTCTGCAAGGAGATGTTCAATTGCCCACAAATTGGCCTTGGGTCTCCACACTGCACTCCTCCTCTTTCATAGTAATATGATTCCTGCTTCTTGATGCTTGATATCTGTTCCCTTTGACCCCTTGTGATCACCCAGGCTGGTGTGCTTCTTCCATGTGTGCTTTTGTAGATGGCCATTTGTTTACCTTCAAGTCTTTAAGACCCCAGATGCTTTTTCATTTTATCATTTTATCATGCTTTATCATTTGGTAGCTGGGCAACATCAGCTTTCTCCCCCATGTTTGCCTCTGCATCTGTTTGTCTTTAGTGATCATATAGGGAGGGTGGGCACACACTGATATGATTTTTGTTCGTTGATGCTGGATACCTGATTCCTTCCACATCTCATGGTAGCACAAACTGGTGTGTGTTCTTCCATAGTGGGCTTTGTTGCTCCTGAGTTGGATGGCTGCTTGTTTACCTTCAAGCCTTTAAGACTCCAGAGGCTGTATCTTTTGATAGCCAGACACCATCAGCTTTTTTCACCACTCTTGCTCATGCCCCCGTCCTCAGTAATTGTCTTGGAAGGTGAACACACAGTGAATGTTTTTTTTTCCTGTTTGATACCTGAGATCTGATTCTTTCAACACCTTGTGACCACACTAGCTGGTGTGCTTCTTCCATATGAGCTTGGCTACTTCTCAGTTAGATGGCCATTTGCTTATCTTCAAGCCTTTAAAACCCCAGATGCTATATATTTTTTTAGGTGGGTGCCACATTTACTTATGCATCCATTTGTCTTCAGTGATGATATTGGGCAGGTGAGCATCATGGAATACCATTTTAAGAGAACAAAGTGTTCTTGCATTGAGGGGGTACTTGAATGGAGACCCAAGGTCCATCTGCTACCTTATTAATACACCTATAAATATATGTACCTAGATTTATTTTCTCCTTATCATAAATAATTATATTTACATATGTGCATGCCTGTCTGGAATCGGTGGTGAGCAGGGTGTGGGAGGCCTGGTAGGGTTTAAGCAAGACGATGTAACCAAGAGGAAGTATTGAAATCCAAGTGAAGGCTGAGCATGACAGTGGGACAAGAGGAAAGTAAAAGGAAATAGAGGAAAGAACTAGGAGGCAAAGCGCATTTATAGAGCAGCTTTCTTTTTGACCTCCAACTGTCATGTTCCACCTGCTTAGGGTCTATGCACAGGTTACCTCCTCTGCTTTTCAATACTCATCTCCACCTCTTCAACCTTCCCCCAAAGGATACATATTCAGTATTAAGCTTTCATAACTGTGTACATTTTCTATTGCTGCTAACCAAATTCCACTAACCAAGCAGCTTGAGATATTGTGCATGAGTGAGCTCACAATTCTCACAGCTTGAATGGATTCAACCAGTTTCCCTGCCCCGGGTTTCAAGAGACCAAAATCAAAGTGTCAGCATTGCTGCTTGTGTCCCTTTGGAAAGGTCCTAGGGAAGAAGTCAAAGGAGTCCAGGTGAGAGAGTGGCCTAAGCAAATTGGCTGCCAACTGAAAGGTTAGTGCTTCAAACACACCAGCGGCTCCATGGGAGAATTGATGGTCTGTTTTATAGTCAACTCCTGGCCTCAGTCTGACTGATGATACCAAGATTCTCCATTTTCTCTTTCCATAGCAGCAATGTATTCCATTTGATATTAAAATAAGGAGCGCACCTTTGACTTTTCAGATGGGGGCAATCTAATTCACTGCATTAGCTCTGACAAGAAGAGAATTTTTTGGCCAGAGGCGAAAGAAATGAGGTTGAAGAAGGGAAGAGAGTTGGAACACGAGAGGGACTCGACACTTCATTTCTAGATTGAGGATGGAAAAAAGCATCTGGCAAGATGTGTGGGTGGTCTGTCAAAGACGAAAATTACCCCGGGCCAAGAGCCAACAAGGAAGCAGAGACCTCAGCCCTTCAAGAAAGCCCTTCAAGAAAGTAAATTTTGCCACCAACTTGAATCAGCCTGGATTCTCTCCCTGCTACCCCTACCTACCCACCCACTGCTATCAAGTCAATTCCAACTCTTAACAACTCTAAAGGCAGGATAGAACTGCCCCCACAGGCTTTCCATGACTTTTAATATTTACAGTTCAACTGCCTCATTGTTCTCCCACGGACCAACTGATGTGTTTGAACCACCAACCTTTCAGTCAGCAGCCAAGTGTTTAGGCCCCTCTGTCACCTGGGCTCCTTTGGCTTCTCCCCTACCCTCCTGGCATCGCTACTCCTGTTTCTGTTCATGAGGGGTTTTTCTGACCTGAATGCCGTGTGTCATGAGCTCTTATCTACACCTGTGTACATGCTCAGACTAACTTGCAGGGAAAGACAGGACTGGAGTCATGATAGCAGGGGGTGAGAAAGCCTAAAGGAACCAGAGGAGTATTGCATTTCATCGGTTTTATACTGCACTCTGGTTGACTTATTGCTTCCAAGTGACTATCTGTGAGGGGATATCTCATTGCCGACACATGGGTTTGGGATCTCTGCTCTGACCCCCCTCCACCTTGTTCCCAACAACATGTTTTGTCTTGCTGTTTGTTCATTTGTGTGTTTGTTTTGCCCTGTTGGGGGTAGGAAGCACAGCCTTGCTCCTGGAGAGCTACTGCTGGATTTGAACCATCAACCCTGTGGGCCACAGTCCCGCACACAACCACTGTGCCACCAGGACTCAGCTACTGGTGTACTTCTTACATGTGAGTTTGTTGCTTCTATGATAGGTGACTGCTTGTTTATCTCTAAGTCTTTAAATCCTCAGATGCTATATCTTTTGATAGCAGGATATCATCAGCTTTCTTCACCACATTTGCTTGTGCACGCATTTGGTCTTCAGTAATCATGCTGGGAGGGTGACCATCCCAGAATGCTAGGTTAGAACAAAGTGTTCTTTGCGTTGAGAGAGGGCATGAGCAGAGGCCCAAAGTTCATCCACTACCTTAATATATTGCCTCTAAATATATATAGGTATGCACCAATACCTCTATTTTCATGATTTAATGTATTTACATATATACACACCTATGTCTATATCTCTACCCATTGCTTTTCTTCTTAGACCTAGTATCTGTTTTCTTTTACCTTCCTCCAGGCCCACCATCACTTATGCCCTTCTTCTGCCTCTTATTATTTCCTTTCATCTAGATTGCTGTTGCTCTAACACCCCTAGGTTCTCTATGTCCTTCTCCTTGTTGATTTTAATTCCATGGTTGTTCTCCTGTGGGGAACACTAAGCCTTCAGGTTGGGGAGAGGGGCTGGAAGACCACACCCACACAGAAGCAAACCAAGAAGGAAAGAGAGTGAGGGTCTAGACCCTATATGGGCATACAAAACCCTGAGATTGATGTCCCTGCATAAAGTTGGTAAGGCACAGAGAAGACAACAGCTGGAGACACTATGTCCCTTGACTGGAGCACATCGCAATAGAGGACAATACTGGACACACACAGCAGGGAGTTAGTCCTGTCTGAACCCACCCACAGTGGGGCAAACCAAGAAGGGAATATAACAGATCAGCAATGGGAGCCAAGCAAAGCCACAAAACCCCTGAGGAACCCCCCAGATAGACTTCAGGCTAACAGGAGTCCCTGGACCAGTGGGGAGATTATCATAAAGGTCAGCAGACAGACCTGAAATTATGTATGTTGGGGGGGGTGGCTAGTTATTATTTTTTCCTCTCTTTTTGTTCAATCTCTCGTTTTCTTATTGTTTTGTGTCCATTATTGGTTTGTTTTCTTACCTATATAAGATAGGCATGGGAAGCAAGTTCTAAGAGAAAGCAATGGGACCAACAGTTTAGGAGGGACTGGCAGTGTGGAGGGCGGGCAGGGAAAGGAAGCAGGGAGCATATACACCTTTTAATGAGTAGTTCGTCTGACATTTCTAGTACCAGAGGTTTACATTAGCCAGTATACTTTTCTATCTTACTATCTATGGTACTGAGCTATTAGCAATGCCCCTGAATATTTTCTCCCCTTTCTCCTGCGTACAAAGTTGGCTGACCAGAGAGTATATTCCCTGGTTTTCCTTACTGAATGTGGTCATGTGACTAGATTCTTTCCCATTGAGTGTAAGCAGAAGTGGTATGTTCTCCTTCACTCAATTCATAAACCTGAGCTTTGCATCTCAAGATTAGTACATGAGCATAAAATACACATGTTGTATTTAGGCTATAATATGGAGGATCTTTTTGTCTATACCCACATATACCCTACCCATCATTTGGAATTACATGTTTATGTTAGCATTTTATTGTAATTTTATATCTCCCTAAGGAGCATGGAAACTCCTTAGTAAAAGAAAATATGCCTGATTTATTCACTGCTGTATCTTCAGTGTCAATCACAGTGCCTGTAACATAACAGAGGCTCAAGGCATAACTTTTCAATGAGTGAAACAAGCCCATGTGATAAGCCAGGTTGCATTTGTTAGTGGTGGTGGTGGGTTATTTTGTTAGTGGCCATTGAATTGACACTGACTTAAGGCTACCCCATGTGTGCAGGGTAGAACTGCTCTCTAGATAGTCATGCGTGTCTTCTGATGTGTCTCGGGGGGGGGCGGTAATTACTTCAGCTAATGCTAGAGCACATGTATGCTTGTGCCACCAAGGGACTTCACCATGTTGCTCATTCTTATGTACCGTTGAGTTGATTTCGATTTACAGTGACCCTATATGACAGAACAGAACTGCACCCTCGGGTTTCCTAGGCAACGAGTGAATTTTATGAATAGATCGCCTAGTGTTTTAGCCCATGGAGTGCCTGATAGGCTTTAACCTCTGATGCCAGAATTTGTAGCCAGACACTTTAGCCACTGTGCTACCAGAGTTCCTACAGTGGTGACAGCCACTACCAAGGGGGATGGGATTGCCTACGAGCAATAATTAGTCCTCAAACATAGGTAAAGGCCAGATCCAGCTTCCAATAAATATTATCTCATTGTCAAAACAAAACTTACCCGAGTCTGCAGCTACTTCTTCATTTCGTCTGACGCATTCTCCAAGTCAAGGACGTGGAAGAAAATACAAGTTTATCCTGGCGGAGGTCAGTTTTCAACCTAGTTGCAGAGTTCTTTGTCATCACTAATTTTGACAGAGTTCACTCTTGGACTGCTCTCCTTCATCATAAGCTATGTCTAGCCAACTTTCTTTTCGACTTTGTGGGTGTAAAGTTTCAAAGCAAATGAACTTGCCACTCAACAAGTTTGACATGCTGTCTGGTAACATTATCGGCAATTCCCCTGTCTAACCTAATTTTGCCCTATTCATTTTCTCTCTTTTTTTTAATCATAAAATACCAAGCCTGCAATGCTTGGCTTTCCATTCAAGTTCAATTATTTTGTTTACCTCTTTTCCAAATTAAGACATGCTGCTCTGAACTCCCAATATCCTCCTATGGAACTCATTCTGCTCTCTACTTCATTCAACTTTCTCCTTGACTTAAACAATCATAATGTTATTAGCTGCATGCCTGCTCATGTCTTTTTTTCCCCTTCAAGTGCCTGGACTAACGATTTCCTGGAATTGTTGATCATTCCAAGATGATGACTTTGACTCTTTTCATTTCCAAAAATAGTAAATTCAATAATGTTTACACAGTATATTTTCCAATATATCCCCCCTCCCCAAATTAGCAAAGTGCTCACCAAATTCAGGAAGATTTGTCCATTTAAAAAGAAAGAAGGGAAAAATGAAGGAAAGACAGGAAATCTCATGACTTTCCACTTCAGTCTCCAAAGGAAATGGGGACTACAATGAGATGAAGCTTGTGGTAAGCTGGACAAACTCACTCTTAGTGTAATATACATTTAAATGCATAAATATAAATTTACCAAAAAGAAAGAAGGGAAAAATGAAGGAAAGACAGGAAATCTCATGACTTTCCACTTCAGTCTCCAAAGGAAATGGGGACTACAATGAGATGAAGCTTGTGGTAAGCTGGACAAACTCACTCTTAGTGTAATATACATTTAAATGCATAAATATAAATTTACCCAGCACTAGTATTCCTTTTTGCCTTCATTTTTTTTCCTACAACCACTTACTGATTGAGAAATGAGTGATTTCTCCATGCATATTTCTATGGAGGACACAGGGACATTTAATGCAAGGCTAATTCCTGGTAATGTTCTGAAAAATCATTAAATGCACTTGTGGAAACAAGAGACACACAAATTTAATTAAAGTTTGTCAGGCTTAGGGTGATTCATGCTTCAGCGGACCTAGTTCTCTGACGTCCAGATTATGTGATTCTCTTATGAAACATTAGTTACTGGGACACCAAATGAAGGTGGGGGAGCAACACAAATATCAGATGAGTACAGTGCGGTGCTTGCAGAAGTTACTTTATCAGAATAAAACCCCGTCATTTTGAAGTTGAAACTCATGCTTTAGCCATTCATCAACTATCAGATTTGTTTGCGTTTGATGTTGCTCAGATTTTCAGGCGCATACATTATTTATTCATCCACTCATCCTGTGATGGGCCCGGCAGCATCCTTGGACTTAAGGCTGTAGCAGTGAAGAGAATTGACAAAGAGTCCTGTTTTTTTTTTTTTTTTTTTGTGGCGCTACTTCTCAACGAGGCGAGGTAAACAAGAAATCTAAATAAATGAGTGATTTCTTAGATAAAGAAGTGTCATAACATTATGAGCAATGTTGACGTGCTCCTTTTCTAGCGAGCTGCCGACCTCTGCCTTTTAGCTCTTTTTCTCCTTCACCTTAGATGGGAATGAATCACAGTTCCTCTTTTCCTGGCATTCTTCTCACATTTTCTGTTAATAGACTCTGTACGCAAGAGCTAACCTCCCTATTTAAGAGTTGTTTCATAACTTTGAATTTCATGGGAATATATTTCACATCTTCCCATTCCCACCAACCAAATTGTCCTATGACAGCATATGTATTTAAATCTTACCAGCTCTGCCAAATCTCACCTATGGGTCAATATGATTAAGGCAACCTTAGGCAGGTATATAAAATTTTCTGAGAATTCCCAGATATTCTGATAATGCTTGGCAAAATAATCCTGACGGTCAGTAATCATATGACTTAGTGGTCATGCACTGGGCTGAGATTCGCATGGTCAATAGTTCCAAACCATCTGCCAGAAAAAGTTAGTCTCAGAGACCCAGAGGGCCACTATGGCCCTCTGTCCTACAGGGCCACTCTGAGTTGTCACGACTCAATGGCTGTGAATATATATATAAAATTAATCATGGAAAAGTCATGGAGTTAAATACCAAAGGAGAGGCACTGGTAAATGAACCTGGGAGCTCCACCCTGGGAGGAAGCATTTTGTGGGATATGTTAGCTGAGCTGTCAACGGAAGGAAGCATTAGCAGTGACCAGAAGAATAATTTGGGCAAAAGGATAAACTAAGACGTGCATTAGGAATGGGCAAGACACGTGAGAAGAAAAGCCGGGTTGTCAGCAAAGGTGCGTGAAGCAGAGTTGTATGCAATATGGCGGGGAAAAAAGGGTTGATGCCGAAAAAGAGAAGGGTCTTGATGCCAGCCTAACAAGTATGATTGGGGAATAAAGGCAGTAGAGATGTAGAAGGGGCTCTGAAACTCGGGGATGAACTAGCAGAGTGGAATTGCAAACGGCCAGAAGAGGACCAGAGATTCTTGAGGAGGGAGAATTGTGAGGGCAAAGAGCGACGGATGAAATGGAGAAGGGCGTGAGGATTCTGGGAAGCTAGAAAGAGGAGCTCTTCGGGAAGAGCGCAATCCGTAGGGAGATGTTGAGTTCTGTGTGGGTTATCCCAAAAGTTGAATGGCTGATGCGACACGTGGAAGTGAGAGACTAGAACACGACAAAAATGACAAAGGTAAAATTTGGAACCATCTTTATGCACATGATATTTGAAGGCAGAGGACTGATTAGTTCACCATTGGCCAAATGAAAAACCAAGGAGAGTCTTCAAGAAAAAATGTGTCAAGAAAATGACTGGAGTGAAATGAGTCAGAGAAAGAGAGAGGCCCCACTGGTAGGAGGGCCAGCGCCCTGGTTCTTTCGTCTACTCTATAAACTGGCACCAAGGTGACTTATCTAAAATAGAGATACAATTGTGCCGTTCCTCTGCAGGGCCAAGTTGGTAAAGGTGTGGTCTGAAGAAAACATGTATCAGAAGCACCTGGAATCTTGTCCAAAAAGGTAAGCTTCCAAGCTTATCCTAGTTATTGTGACTTCAACTCCTCACCAAACTCACTGCCATTGAGTTGACGTTGACTCGGAGAACCCAGTAGAGCAGAGCGGAACTGCCCATGTCAATTTCAGAGACCATAACTTTTCACAGCAGTAAAAAGCCTCTGATTTCTCCCCGGAGTGGCTGGAAGTCTCAAACTGCCAGCCTTGTGGCTAGTAGCTCAATAAATAACCTACTCGGCCACAAGGGCACCTTAAGGAACCCACATTTGTCAGAAGATGGAAGAGGGGCAGGAAAAATGAGGGGTGGTGTTTCTTTAATTGTGGTCTAATTTTATCAGGATCGCCTGGAGGACTTGTGGAAATGTAGGCTCCTGGACTCCCATCAGACTCTCTGTAGGTGAAGTCAAGAAAATTGGCATTCTAAAGCATGGCATGTAGCATCTGTAGTGGAAAAAGAGGGAATGGGTTGTGGGGTTCAGTTCACGGTCTAAAGAAGCTCGGATGTAAAATGAGACATGTCCCCATCAAAAGGCCATGAGAAGGAGGCCAGATCTGGGTAGATGCCATAAAATTCAGAGTTGAGGATCGGGCACGAGGAAAACTCGCCCTGGCAGTTTTTCTCCTATGCCCACTTTCAACAAGTCATGGGCAACCCTCCCTGTGATCGGTGCAAGGGAGCTTCTTACAGGCATCACCCAGCAACCAAACTAAGTCCCATCTCCTCTGATCACTGAACTCTACCTTGCCACTGATGGGGCTTTTAAAATTTTCTTCGCAGTTTATGATGAGCTCTTAGAGTACTCAAAAGAAGCATAAAATAAAACCAAGATTGAAATAGTGAGTCAGCCTCTGGGATATACTCTTAGGAGAAAATGGACCCTGGGGTGCACAGGGAGTAGGAGGGCCGGCTCCCATGGAAAGAAATTCATGAAGTACAGAATGCTGTTTATGAACTTATTCCATTTCAGCTGGGCATCTCCTGATGACAAAGGCCCATGTGACATTTCCTTCCACACCTAAACAAGCACATCAAGGACAGCGATTCAGCAAATGACCGTGTCCCAGGGCCTGTGGAATTGTTGGCAACATAGCAACAGGATGTAGGAGAGCCAGAGGGTTAGGGGGAGAGGAGGTCAGGAAACAACGGGAGGGTTAGCAACTCTCCCAGAAACGTCTGGATAGGAAGTCCCATGGCCAGTCCCATCCGTCTGTTTTTGACAAGGCAGCACAGAGTCAGGGACCTGACTCCCTCCTACTAAGAGAAGAAAAGGCTACTTGCTGTGGCAGGGCCAGCAGCAGGATTTGGAGCGCATTTGCCTCCCCTTCTTCAGGAAGTGTGTGGAAGGCGGGAATTTAATAAAGAAACACCCTTCACAAAAGGGAGCCGAGCCCTGGTTTTCCTGAACTCCCGCTGGCTCCTCATCCTGCGATCCGTGTCAGCGTTGAGCACTGGCTCCATAAATCAGGGGTGGGAAACGTGTTCTTCTGACAATCGCTCCCTGGGTGGGAAAACACTTCAAGGTCACATAAGTAAAAAATAGACCTTTTCTTTCTCAAGAGGAACTAATATAGAACTTTCTGGTATTTTTTTTTTTAATGAAAAGGCTCCCCCTCCCCTCACAGTCTTGTACTCTTTTCTAGGCAATGAAGGGAAGGTGAGGGAGAATGCTGGTGGGCACTGAGCTGGTACCAGAACAAGGAGGGAAGGGGAAGGGTACGAAGCAGCACCCCACACTTGTTGCCCTGGAGTTCATTCTGATGCCAGGCGATCCTTTGTGAACTGAACACCCGCCTTAGGAATTTCTTAGTCATATGGAAACCTACCCCAGGGCTTCTGTTTGGGAGAGAGAGAGAGAGACCTGCTAAGCTTGCCATGTGCAGTTCAGTCAAACTGTTGGTTATCTCCAGAGACACGGAGGGAGAAAGAGAACGGGCCTCTAGTCGCGTGGTAAAAAGAGGCAGGAGATTCAAGGATCAGAATGGAGACTGCTCAGGGAAGACAGGGAAGAGGTTCACTTGAGTGTGGCTCCTGGCATTTGAAATATGGAAGAACATTTTACAATTTGCAGGGGGGTGGGGATCTGTCAAATGGGAACTCTCTTTTCTGTCTTATAAAATGATACGTCTGCCTTAATTTCCAAATTCCAAAATCAAGTTTGAAAAAGAAGCCTTTGTTTTCACACGAGATTAGAAAGGTTGTGCACCTGTGGAATAGGAATGTGTTGATTGCCATGGTAGGAATGCTATCGATTTTTAAACATTTACTAGCTGTGGCAAAAGTTTTGCTATCGTGGTTACCTTAATAGCAGTGCTCCACTTCCCCCCTCCCCCACCCAATACACACATTCAAGTAGTCATTGTTTCCTTTGTTTTCTTTCTAGCTGCATTTTTGGCCCAGGGGGTGATGGAGAACAGTGTCAAACAAATTTGAACTGAAATTCAGTGTAATTTCATTTAAGAGACCAGCTAGACCAATGGTTTGCAATCTGTGGGTTACAGCCCCTTTAAGGGTCAAATGACCTTTTCACAGGGGTCATCTGATAGATCCTGCAAATCAGATATTGACATGACAATTCTTCATAACAGTAGCAAAATTAGTTATGAAGTAGCAATGAAAATAATTTGACGGTTGGGCGGTCACCACAACATAAGGAACTGTATGAAAGGGTCTCTTAGCTAGACATTTTCTCTTTTTCCCCCCGCATCACTGCCCTGGTGAGAGTAGAAAGCCCAGCCTTGCTCCTGGAGAGCTGCTGCTGGATTTGAACCATCAACCCTGTGGGTCGCAGTCCCACACTCAGCCACTGCGCCACCAGGGCTCAGCTGAACTAGGCATTTTCATGGTTGCATTCCATGAACTGAAAGTATTTGGTCTGAGGAGAGGTGTCACCAGGAGGATGCAAGGGTGCAGTCCTTGTCAGAGCTGGTGACCCCATGATAACTGTTTGTGCATTTGTTGTACAGTGTGCCATCAGAAATTCAATGTTTTTTCATAAACGATTCCTGCATTAAGTTTTAACAACAGAAAGAGTTTTCAGAAGCTCAGCTTACGTGTGCTCGTGTACTTTGAAGGTTGAAACTTGATGCTGATTTACTTGTGGAGCCATTGACTCTACTCCAGTCAGAGTTACCATTATTACTCCAGGACAGTGATGCTTATCTGTGCCTGCTACAAAGCATGCACAGTCGCTGTTGTTTTGTTTTCTTTTGTCTTTTTTGTTGCCTGCCTTTTTATCATTGCTGATTTTGTCAAATTCCCTGGTGCCTTAGCTATAATTGTGTGGCCAATCAAATGGGTGAACCTAAATCAATAAATTTTGGGTGACTGAAATGGTATTTGAAAGGACCACACATATTCCCATCAAGTGCGTTCTGACCAAGAAAGAAGGAAATAAAAAGAAAACTCCCTGCCAATCGGTTCCTAATATTGTTGTAATTAATAATATAATTCAATGTAGACGGGTTCTACAAAATGACATTGGTAACAGTTGTATAATCTAAGAATATTACATCTAAGCTCTTTATATTGATATTTGTCCCATATCATAGTCAGGATACTGTCTGGTGTAGGGTGGGAAGAGATTCCATTTGGGGGAAGGAGTGTCCCCAGCAATTCATGAATTGGGTGGCATCAACCCTAGTGATGTCATTGGCTCTGATACAACCTTCCTAGGTTAGAGGTAGATTAGTGTCTGCATGGTCCCACACCCATCATTTGGGTCATTGCTGTACTGGTGACACATGTCAGTGTAGCTTGTGTCTCTATAGGTCGGCTAGCCTCAGGAGAAAAAACAAACTTGAAAAGGTCTGATCCGACCAGGTGCTGCCCCTCTTGTCATCTTGTCTCTTCTCTTTCATCTTTCTCTTCTTTTTCTTTCTCATTTGAAAACATTGACCAAAAAAATAACAGTATGGCTATTATTCTGGGGAGATGAAAAAAAATAACATGTAACAAGGAGCATGCCTTTTAAGCAATTGGTTGAAAACACCTCTGTCTTCTGATTCAAATATTTTACTCATTCAACCCTGGAGACCCTATTCTGGGTTGGCTGGCTGATGGCCTGCCTGCCTCCCAACTTCTTCTTCTGGGGAGAACATTGTCTTTACATTCATCTGATCTTGAACTCAGTGGAGCTGTTGAAGTTGTGCTAATCCAGCGCTAATCCAACCCCCATTTTCCTGTTCACATAAAGGAGAACTTTAACCGGATATCTCTTGTTGTGGAACAAAAAGCCTGCTAAATGCCTACTTTGCTTCACTTGCAACATCATTCCTTAAATTGTCAGCTCGCTCTATTCTTTGGATGGGGTGAATGCTTACACATTCAGGGCCCTATGATTCTATCTTGATATTCCCTGCGAAATCCACCCCATAACCAATGAGTGAGGACAATAGGAAGAAAGGCCTGGCTTACTCTGGACTGCTTGAAAGTTTGATGAATCATTTTATTATCAGAAAATACACAAGGCTGACTTAAAAGTGCCTATGATTTTCAATTTTCCTTTGCAGAGCTTTTAAATTATTTGAACAGACAAAACTGTTTTTAAAACATAGTTTCTCAGTAGCACTCAGTGGGCAGAGGCATACAATTGTGCATAGTAGTGTTTGCCCCTTTAGTTGAATGGCATTACGTTCAAACTCGTGTTTAGCATCTGCCCTGCAATTTGTGTATCTCTCATTCCTTTCCCTTTACTCAGCTGCTCCTTAACAACGCACATTGTTATGGCAACTGTGTTAACCCAGCTAAACAGTGCAGGTGAACAATGACTAACACCCATCTGCCTCATCTCAGCGGTATGTGATGCACCTGTGCAGGCAGGACTTCTTCCTCAGTGCTAAAATTATCAGTTGGACTCAAAGGAGAGTCAATATTTGCAGAACTCAAATATTTCATCTTGCCTACAGCTTAATGTAAGCATCATAAATACCTGTGATTTAAAGAGAATTACTAAATCCAGGAGCAAGTACATTAAGTTCGTCTCAATTAGAGACAAGTATGGGAGCCCCTTTATTTCAACTCCATCCTACCCCCAAATCACCACATTCTTCCAGTCAGACTAGTTTCCCCAGATGAACAGAACCATTAGAGACATGCAGACTCCTAGAAGCTTCATTTTTACAAAGAAAACTTGAAGAACAGTAGTCTCCCTTTCAAACTATTATTGTTCGAAATACATGTTCATTAGACATGCAACTGGCTAAAGTTCTACGAGTTTCTGAATTTAACATATGTATTGGTAAATGAGTTTTAATTCACAGAAATGCTTCAGGAATAAGAAGGGTAAAATGTATACCTATGCACTCTTCTTGTTTAGTTTCAACTCTTGTCAACATTTTATTACATTTCTTTATCATGCACTTCTCTTCTGATCTATGTGATTTATGTCTGATATAATGTAACTTCCATGTATCATATTACTTTGCCTCCATATAGAATTCAAGTTATCAACTTCATAAATGTACAATGATATAATATTTATATCTACTTTATCACCCATAGAGCCATATTGAATTTTTTGTTGCTATAATGATTTTTTATAGCATTTATCCCCTGGGGTCACATCATGTGTCTTTAGCCTCCTTTAATCTGGAACATCTCACAGCCTTTCTTCTTTCTTATACCATTGACATTTCTGACATTTTTATAGGAGTTGCCTGATGTTTCTTTATGATGGACTTCATGCATTCTAGGGCAGAACACTGCACTGGTGATGTTGTGACTATCACAGGGGGTTACGTAGACATTCACCTCCTATGGTGGTGGTGGCTAGGTGCCTTCAAGTTAGTTCTGACTCAGAGTGACCCTGTGTACAATATCAAGAAACATCAAAAAACACTGTCTAGTCCTGAGCCATCTTGCTAATTGTTTCTGTATGGAAGCCTGTTGTAGCCATGGTGTCAATTCATCTTCTGGAGTGTTTTCTTCTACTTTGTCACGCACAGTGTTCTTCTCCAGGGACTGACCCCTCCTGATCACATATCCAAGCCTGCCCCTGCTCAGTGTTGGTACTTTTGCTCACCTAGCCAAACTGTGGTCCAATTTCTACACTGCCGAAATACCATTTTCCACTTTACAACTAATAAGCAGTCTGTGTGGAGACTCATGAATTCCATGCTGCTTTTCACTTTTAAAATTTGCCAATTAATTTTTTAAATTTTATTTTAAAATGACCAATATTTAGCATCCATGGGTGATTCTTCCTTTATCCAGACTTTACTATCATGGATCTAAGAGACTGGATTTTCAACTCCAGTCCTTCCTCTGTTTTTGCCAGTCAGCATTCAATGATAAGCAAGAACTTTTCCTCCTCTAGCTTTGATGGCACAGTGATAGAATATTCAGCTGCTGATCAGAAGCTTGGCAGTTCAAGCCACTCCAAGTGGGTAAAAACGATAGGACAGTCTGCTTCCCTAAAGAGTACCTTGGCAACCATATGGAGCAGTTCTACAGCAATGGCTTGAAATTGGTTTGGCTTTATTCATTTATTGAAGTACCTCCAGTGACACAATATTTAAACACTTGGCTGCGAACTGCAGGATCGTGGTTGGAGCTCACCCAGGGACTTCACAGGGGGAAGACCTGATGACCTTGTTCATGGAAAGATGACAGCTTAAGAAGTTCCATTTTCTTACAAAGCATTGCTACGAGTCAAAATTAACTCAGCAGCATGCAAAAGATTTATTATTATTTACATGAACTCAACATTTTCTAATTATAATTTATAATTATGATTTATAATTACTGAGTTATTATGTTGATGCTCAGATTGTCCCAGATTTGGGCAGCAGGATCGCCTCCAAATGAGCTGTCGTGCTCTTGTAACATGCCCCCACGGTGTTTTGAGCATACCATTGCTTCCTGATTGGACTATATGGCTCAGACTCATCTTGTACTTCTTCTACACTGACCCTAGAATTGGCCATTTTTCTGTTCCCCTAGTTTTTCTCTTGGTCAAAATGGTATCAGAGTGTAAGAACTAGGCTCAGCTTTTTAAAGATTCCTGTTATCTGAGATGTATTATATTATACATGTTAAATCTAAAGTAACTGGTTGGTGAGTTACTAAATTCATCTGATGGCATATGCTTTTATGGTAAATCATGTGCTTAATACTATTCAAACATCTTCTGAAAGAAGACAATTAGCTTCAGTTGAATCAGAGAAAGCAGAGCTTCAATGATCTTTGTGAGAAACTGTGTCCTCAACTCCTTGTACAGTTGGAGAAACTGAGATCCAGCCTTGGCCAGAGTTTTATCTCAGATCATAAAATCAGCCAAATGACAAATCTTACATGACTTTTGTAGGTGCTGTTTTCGCAACAACTATATTTTCACTTATGGGGGTGAGGGGAACTTAATTAAAAATATACATATTGTTGTCACAAACCATTTAATGGAGAATTAAGGATGTCACTTATGACTCCACCAGGCCTGAACTCTTGGAAACTCGAGCCTCCTTTCTTCCGAACATCTACCCCGTACTTTTTCTCTTTGCTGATATTCTTTGTATCCCTCTGCTGCAATAAATCCTGACTACAAGTACAACTGAAAATAAAGAAGTAAAATGAAAATGAAAAAACGCTTTTAATTGAAATGAAAAAGAGAAAAACTTTTTTAATTCGAAAGTGCCACAAAACTGCAACCATTGTTCATAGCTACACATTCAATTTCTGGTCAGTGAATATTAACTATTGCAACTAGAAGAACCCTTTAGAACACAGAAGCTCACTACAAAACCAAACTCATGGCTATCACATCAATTCTGACTCCTGGGGAGCTTGTAAGAGAGGATAGACGTGCTCCTGGCAGTATGCAAGCCTGCAATGCTGCGCGGGAACAGAAAGCCCCAGATTTCTCCCAGGGAGCGGCTGGTGGTCTTGAACTGCTGCCCTTGTAGTTAGCAGCAACTCAACAGGTAATCACTATGCCCCCAGAGCTCCCGAAGAGCACTGAATGTCTTTAAATCCTAGTTACTGTAACTGGCCCCTCCTGTTCATCTCTGCCATATGCGGGTGGACCCATTCTTGAAATGACTCAGTGCAGGGGTGCTCAATATGTCGACCGCGATATGCTAGTCGATTGCAAAAGTAGTGTGGGTAGACCACATGGCATTAAAAAAAATAGACGTGAGTCTACCAGCAATCCCATCACTTAATTGATAGCGCGGCCAATCAGATGCAATCTTAGATGTCAAATGCATGTGCAAACAACGGTGCTAAGTGCAGCAAAACTGACAAGCTAAATTAATGCCAATTTTTAACCCTTAGTTTTTCCCTCTTAAACATAAAAAAGGGAATTAAAATGAGTGAGGAAGCTGGACCAAGTAAGAAGACAAAAACGTATCACTTTCATATGGAATGGGAGATTTTGACACTACAAACTGAAGTCCAGAGTGCATGAACAGTTCTGGAACTTACTTGCAGAGGAAAAGTACTCAAACATGAGAAAATGCGCTACCCTCCTTGACTGCGCTATTTGGCTCTACTTATTTTTGTGAGTCAGCCTATTCCCATATAAAGATCATGAAGTCCAAGTACAGTTTCACCATGAATGATGATCATTTGGAAGTGTGCTTGAGGCTGGCTGCCAGAGCTACTGTCTGACTATGCATCCCTGACTCATTCCATTCACTGCAAGTCAGCAGACTCAACTCAGGTCATGACAAAAAAAAATGTACCTAGTTAATTGTTTTGTGTTATGCAATATGGACTCATGAGGTGATGCAAAGTACATAAATATACATTGTACATAAAAAGAATTCTCAATGCATTTATGAATAAATATAATAAATATATTTTGTAGTTAGTAGGTCATTTTGACTTGATCACTTTACTTGATCTTAGCCAAAAGTCCGAGAAGCGATTGACTCGGTCATTTCATAAGTAGCTTGCATGTTGAAGAAGTGTGAGCACCCCCAACTCAGTGCATTGGCTCCTGGAGAATTGTACCACTAGCCTGGCTGCCTGACTTTGACTGTGGCAGATATTTGGAATGAGAAAGTAATGCAACATCAGCTGATGGAACAGGAAGCTCAAACCTGTGGAGTCTCATTTACTGGAGGTGTTTAGGTCATATAACCCTCTCTGGGATTAAGTGAAATTTACCCTGAGTCCAGGATTAATCTACAGAACAGTTTCTTAAACTGTCCAGAATAGAGCTCTTGGGGAGAGTGATTGGTAGTGGTTCTTGTAT
>PVJH01009470.1:0-78945 GCA_004026705.1 Nesogale talazaci
AAGGGGATGAAGGGGAGCTGATATCAAAGAGTTCCAGAAGAAAGAAAATGTTTTGAATATGATTTTGATAACAATTATATCATACTGCTTGATGTAATTGAGCTATGGAATGTTATGATATCTATAAGAGCTCCCAATAAAGTGATAGAAAATTTTAAATAGCTCTCTTTGATATTACTGCTAAAGATGGGAATTCTTTAACCAATATTTAGAGAATTAAGAGAGGGTATACAGCAAAAGAGTGGCCAACAAACCCCACTTGCATACTGTAAAAGTATCTGTCAACTGTTGTAAAAATAAGGCAAATACACGAGGACACTGGGGAACAATAGCAACTTCCTCAGATCTCAGCAAGATACAGAAGGTCTGAGAATGGGTCATCGAAGGATATTGTGAGAAGAAGACCAAATTTTATCTATTTAGGAGGCAACTGGTAGAAAAAACAGCAATTTGATTTGACAGAGGTTGATAAGATGCACTACATGGAGATTCTCTGTACACATAAATGGACTTCTTGAAAAACAGAACAAATGAAAGAGAAAATGGTGTTCGAGAATACAGTGGGATCCAACTTCTCTGGAGTAATCGAGAGAATTGAATCTGCAGGTTAAAAGGAAAACTTTTACACTGAAAACCAAGAAACAAAAAGAAAAATCTCATAATTTTACCAATTGTCAATTGCTGAAATTACTAATCTTCAAAATAATAAAAGTAATTGAATCTTAAAATCACTTACAGATAACAAATAAGTTTGTTGTCAGGTAGAAATAACTCCATTCATTTTAGAGATTTTTATTTCAATAATAATTCCAATAAGATAGTGGGTCAATGTGATAAAAAGTTATAAAACTTCTTTTAGAATAACAAAGGTTTTTTTTGGTTGACTTTCTTAAAAATAACAAAGCTATGGGCTGAGCCCCGGCGGCGTAAGTGGTTGAGTGCGGGACTGCGGCCCGCGGGCTTGGCGGGTCAAATCTGGCGGCTCCTCTCAAGAGCAGCACTGGGTAGCGCCCACGACCACCAGAGGCAGTGATGCCCCAAAAACAAACAAACAAACAACAACAAGAAAACAAAGTTATAAAAGAAAAAGAATACATACTTAAAGATGGAGGGGCGAGGATCTAAGGAAGTAAGGTTTTGCTCTAAATTGAATATTGTGTAGAACTAGAAAAATGTGGTATGCTTCGTCATGCTGTACTGCACCCTTGTTGAACCATCTTTTCTGTGGGGCGATGTCCAACTGTCTACAGATGGGCTTAGAGTCTCCATTCCAAACCTCCTCTTTCACATGGATATAATTGTTTCTTTTGGATCTTTCGATTGCAGTATCTGCTTTAAATCGGTCTCTTTCCCCAGAGCCAAGACAAGGAATTCAGACTTCCAACCTTCGAAACTTTCAGAAAATAAATTTGTTTGTTAAAGTCATGCATTTGTGGTATTTCTATTACAGCTGCACTAACTAACTAAGCTATCTTGTCTGCCAAAATTTCCAAAAAATATTGGTGGCTGCATTTCACTTAATATTTTCCTCACTGCAAAGAAGATCTCTATGGAAGATTCCTGGAATAGAATAATGTCAGGTTTCTGACATTCTTGAAGAATCACGTCAATATATAAATAAACAATTCAGTAGCATAAAGAACTCTTCTCCCACCCCCATACCCACTCCAAGTAAAAACCCTGGGATTAAACTCTTCTAAGACACGCAGTGAAAGACTTTGCATTCTCCTACAGACACAGTAGATGGATGGGTCCCAATTGCTCCATTGAAATTAGTGCTGCTGTAAGCCATAAGCCCATATGAATAATTGCCTCCTCAAAAACTGCTTTTGTAACCCAGGTTCAGGAGCCCCTCCATTTTGCCAGAAGACCTTCAATTATTAAGCAATTATCTCTGCATCACATTTCTTTCACTTTATGAAATAAACTTGGAGCTGGGCTTTGCCATTTCTTTCAATGTGTCACTGTTTATTAATGATGTAAATAGCTTCTTGGCCATCTGTAATAGATTATTTTCTCATGCTCCTAGGTTCTATTTTCCTTCTTGTGAAGGCCATTTCCTTGTATTGAATTAACTCCTTTCACATACTCCCTGCATTTCTCTGTAGCTTTACATCCTAATCCAATCCTTTACCATTAGCACCACAGTCCCTGACTATTCACATTTAATCCCTTCTTTGAGAATGTGACTCTACAATCTTCTCATCCACACCCTACTCCCATGGCCACTGCTCATTTTAGCTTTTCAGATAGCTGACAGAGTCAACATATTGGCCTGTAATTTGTCTATGCAATACAGCATTTAGAGTCATGGATTCTGGTCTTCTGAAGTATTTACTCTATTTGCATTAAAAGGTTTACTTTCTACTTTAATTTCTAACCAAACATGAATATACTGCCTTCATGATCTTGTTGGGTTTCATTTTTTTGTAAAGTCAGTCATTGAGCAGATCACCTGAGGCTGTCCTTGAGCTAAAGATGACAGCCAGAAAAAAATGGCCTCTTGCCTGCACTTTCTAAATGTATAGGAAAACACCACCCATGAGTACAAGGAAATACATAGAGAATTCCCCCTTTTAAGGCTCATTATATGAAATGAGTCGCCTCTAGATAAGAGGGCACAAACTCTTTAATTCTCTTATAATTTATATAGGACTCCAGCAACAAATATTAATGCATTGTTTAGAATAGACTTTTTTTTTCTATCTTGGCTTGTGCCACAACATCCAGTCCTGGTATGGTTCCCAAAGAAGCATATTTATTCTTGTGAATAATGTGTATTTTTTTTTAACACATTTACTCTGTGCTTGATGTTTAAAACCCAAAGATCATATCTTGCAGTTCAAGTCACCAAAGAATTTACATTTGGGGTAGATATGTAAGAAAAAATGGAAGAAGAAACAGCAAAACAAAAGACCATAAATTTAGTGCAAACAGATAATTTAAAAGATCAAAGACTAAGAAAAAAATATTAAAGACTATAGAGATCGTTGTGGGGTTTGGTGAATGTACAAAATGGCTCTTAGCACATTTCAATCTCTCCCTACCTTCCCAGAATTTCCTCTTTTCTCTTTTAGTAATAAAAATCTCTAAATTTCATGAAACTACAAGTTAGACTACATTCCCAGATTCCCTTGCAGTTAGATGTAGTCATGTGACTCATGTCTATCTGATGAAATGTGAGTGGTGAGTGGCATACTTTGTCTTCAATTTCCTCTTTTACATGTACTGTGGGCTGGAAAGTGGACCTGTGCCTTTTGTCTTTACTAAAAGCCCCACCTCAAGAGCATTGAGGTGGAAGATTCCTGGAAAGTTCACAGACAAGAGCTGCCAACCCACTATAAACCAGCTGCCTTACAGAGAACAGGAAAGGGCATTGCTATCTTTAGGCACTAAATGCTTTGGTTTATTGAAGTGACAATTTATATGAGTATAGTGTCAAATAGAAGCTTCATGATGAAATGTAGTGAAGGGTAGCCAGAACTCTAGATTCAATGGGAACTGAAAAGCAGGAGTTAAAGAGAGAAGGAAAATGAGAATTCCTACCAGAAGAAAAGATATATGAGCAGATATGAATAGAGCATGTAGCATGCATGAGAGAAGCTGGAGAATCAATTCTGTTGTTGAAACTGAAGTTAAACATATTGGTGGGGGGCTTCGTGGGGCGGGGGGAGAAGTTCAAATTGGGTTTGGGCCAGATGGTAGAAGCCCTCAATTAAAAGGCTAAGTAAGATAAAATTCTTCACATAGGAAATGAAGAAGAGGTTTTAATAAATTAATTTATCTAGAAGGAAGCGAATTACCAGATAATATGGACAGAGATCCTATCTAGATGGGTAAAGGAAATGGGATTCTAAATTTGTTTGGTGCTGTAAGTATGGGTCAGAATTCGCCAACTCCAGAGATGCATGTGTGGGATTTGGTCATTGTTTGGCTATCTGAGAATGAGCTTGGATGAGTGTGAGCACAGTGCTATCACAGAGAAGGGGCTTGGGTTTTGTTTAGTTTGGGTTTTATGTAAAGGACACTTCTGTTTTAAATACTCCGAGATGATGGCAGAGCATTCCTAAGGAAAACTCCTTCCAGAAGAAATGCACAATTATGCGATATCAAAAGAAAAGTGGAGCCCTCAGATAAGGGATGACAGAGTAGCCCAAGAAAACAGTGACTGAGGGTCAAGAGGAGACTTTTGACAAAGCGGGAGCTACTTGATGTGAGAATAGATGAGAGGGAGGAGAATTGCAGAGAGAGATTAAATTTGGCTAGGGGTTCTTGTCATTCGTATATCCACATCTTTAGTGTTTCTTAAAATCTTTTTTCTCTAAAGTCTGTTCTTTTTCATTTCTTTCTGCTGCCAAGACATTCATCGCATCCTGCCTTGATTTACACAAACTCCTTCTCATTGGCCTCTTTCTCATCAGCTCCCTACCCCAGCGCTTGCCAAATGTTACTGCCAAGTGCAGTTTCCTTTCCTGCTGTTCAAACTATGCTTCTCCCATTCTGCTTTGGCTTCACATCACCTCCTAGTCTCCCCCATGACTCTGCACCTGCTCACAACGCTTCTGCATCCTTCCCAGAGCCTCTGTCCTCAACCCCACTCCCACCTTCTTCCTTTGGCCCTGTCATCTCCTCTGGCATCTTTACTCCTCAGACTCAGCAGCTCACGGCTTCAGGTCAACACCCCATATCCTCCTTTGCAGACCTTCCAACGTGTGCACATCAAGGTAAACTCCCATTCGTGCTGCAAAGAAGCCCAGCACATCCACTTCCTTTATAAAGCTTCCTGGCTCCAATAACTGTATGCTGTACTCTGCCTTTTCCCCAGAGTATACAAAAGAGTATTGCTTGTACTGTACTCTTTCTTGTTCCTATTACCTCTAGGGCCTTGTATTGTTTGTTCTGGAAGAACATGATTTCATTACTGTCAGATGATTTCTGTTCCTTGTAAAGCACTTATTGGTGTTACCTTGGGGTACTGCATAAGTAATATGAATCTCACAATGCCTTTCTGATGAGAGGGCTTAAGACCAACCAGCTTGTCCAAAAGCACCTTGATTTTTGTCTCTGTAAGGTCTGGGAAAAAAACTTTATCTGTCAAGAAAAAGGAGAAGATTAATGCACAGAAGAGTAGCTGTGATATTTCTATTGTTGTCACCAAATAATACTTAGAAGAAAAAAATAGTCTTAAATGAATAAGAAATTCAGTTCAGTAGGTATTATAGGTAGCAAAGCATAAACTCTTCTCCAGATATGGGACATTTTTCAAGGACATATTCTACAATCATCATATAAGCACCAATTTGCTTTGCCACCTTTGAATAGTGCCTCATGCCAGTTTCATTGCATATATTAATCTATTGCATTTTTGGTGCAAAAACCTACTACAGATAAAAAAGTATTAAATTTAAAGTAAGAGAAATATTTATAAACATAGAGCTAAGTAAAAAGACTAATAAAGAAACTAGCCTAGCTGTCCCTGACAGTATGGTTTCAAAGATAATTACATAATCTTAAGTCTTCCTCTCAACAAGAAAAAAACTCGAACACCTATCATTTATTTAAATGTGCTCTATGATTTTGCAGATTTAGCAGTTGAATATCAAAACAGGATTTGTTCCTTTTTTGGCATTTTGTTTCTTTTAAATGTTGAGAAAAATCTGATATTCATCATCCAAGTTTCATTTTCAATGAGAATCAGAAAACTGTCAAAGACAAACTGTTTCCCATCACACAAACTACTTGATCAGGGATAATAAAATCGAGCAAGTTTCCAAGCCTAAATAACCATGTAAATGGTTTCTATGTTTTTTGAGACAGATGGTGGATCACCACAGTGATAGGTTATGATTTCCAAAAAGACTGTCCTCCGGAATATAACAAAAAAGTGACTGGAGAAACATATTTAAAATGCAATGTAGAACCAAAATAGAAGGCTCACGTCGATTTTTTAAAGCTCAGGAAGATGGAGAGAGTATAAGCTATATCAGAACCACTCTGGGAAGAAAACCATTTTTAAAAAAATTGAAACATTATGCTTATATTAACGGACAGAAATTGGAAGTCACTTCAACAAAATAAGTGATGCTATAGACTTCATTTCATATGTACCCGAATAGACAAAGCAGCTTCCCTTGTCTGTCTACTACTGTCTCACCTCTGCTGGTCTGCAGATAGGCCCACAAACCTTGACTGTTGTTGACTCAGTACTATATCAGGTGGACGTGGATTAGGAATGCGAGTGGAAGTGAAGCCAAGTCTACTTAAAGAGCTTTTGCATCCTCAGGGTTTCCAGGCCCCGAAGAACTCAGACTAGATTAAAGCATAGACTACCCTAGCTAGGTAATAGTCAAGAATTAGGATTTACCTAAAGCTTATGTAAGAAACAAATGTGTTAAAGTAGAAATACTACATGATGTGTATTCTTAGGATGTTTAACCAAACTGCGCTGGATATCTAGGCACCCAGCTATCACTCATTCTAAACCGAGTCCAACCCTAGCTATGTGCCTAAGAGGAGGCTTAAGTGTAGCTAAATAGAACTGCTTAACACATCATGATTGCTTCATAAGAGATCGAGATGCCATCACCTTGGAAGAAATTTTGTTTGCTTGCTTTGGGGTGATGCTGTTATTCTGGGATTGGTAGTTTCCATTCATTCAAATTTTAGCTTGTTGTCCTAAATTTGATTGCCTGCAAGAGAGTAAAAGTATAAATAGTGATGAGGGCAAGCTGAATGTGGCAGTTTTTACACTCAAGGAGCTCACAGTTGAGATAGGCATTGACTGAAGATGTTTTTCATAGCTGTTCTTTAAAGAATTTTTAAATGTATGCTAACATAATTAGACTAATGAAGCCTGGTGGCTTTCCTTTTTCGATCAAAGTATAAAGTTGCAGGGAGATTGGTCTCAGATTTTTCTCTTTGTCTTGTATCACACCAACCAGAATCTTAACCTGCTATTTCTGAGTCTATTCTACTCTCAGAAGTATTCCTTATGGTGCCCAAAGTCATGTCTTCCTCCATGTTCATGATACCATCCAGAGGCCTCGCAACCATTCCTTCTTCCTCTCGGAGCACTGACGTGTCATCGTGTCTTATGACTCACGGCCATCACACAGATTCCCCCTCAAAGGACAGCAGGGCATGTCTCCATGGGATTTCCAAGACGACAAACCTTTATAGGAGCAGACAGCCATGTTTTTTCCTCCAACAAAGCAGCTGGTTGGTTTGAATTATCAACCTTGTGGTTTACGGCTCAATGCTTCACCCACAGTATCGCCTCACTTCCTGCAATCCAGTCAACGTCGACCCATCTTGATCCTGTGGGACAGAGTCCGACTGCCCCAGTGGGCTTCCAAGACTCTGAAACTGTAGAGGAAGAGAAAACAGCATGTTCTTCGACAACCACCGGGGCCGCTGAGAGTGTGCGTGGTATCCATCTTGACAAAGGAAAGCACACACAACTCCTCCCCACCACTCTAGACCTCCCTCAGTTACTGCTTTCCCATTTTCTCCTCAGTCAACTTTCTGAGATGATCACTCTAGAAACCTCTCTTTGAATTTGCTTTCTTCCCACCCTTGGACTACAATTGGACTTCTCACCACTTCATCAAAGATACCTTTTTGAATTCTTCTTTCTGTCACTAAACCCAACGGTCTATCTAAAGTCTTCATCTTGCCTGACATTTTCCCCACTTTTTATTGGGTGAACTACACCTGTGTGTGTGTGTGTGTGTGTGTGTGTGTGTGTGTGCGCACCATTCCTGGAAGTACTGCAATACCAGGTCGATGCGTGAAGTGGATGGAGCAAGCTCCTATTCCATCTCCTTGCTCCAAAAAATCCATTTAATATATTGTCCTCGGATAGAGGATGTATCAGATAGCAAACTGATAAGAACAGATACTAAAAATATGGAACGCTTTACGAATTTGCATGTCATCCTTGCGCAACCTTTCTAAAACCACACATTGGCCTCTTCGCTCATTGTCATGATGCTAAACTCTTCTAGGCTTTGTTCTACCCCTCTACTTACCTTTGCTCAGGAGAGCAAGGGGCTTGCTAGCTTCCTTCAAGAGGACAGACATCGGAGGAGTGGGCGAGGGAAGACGTCAGCAGTGTAAGATATGACAAAGCAATAATAATCTATAAAGTATTGAGGGTTGGTGGGGGTGGGGGAGCAAGGACGTGGGGAAAGGAAGAGACACTGATATCAAGGCCTCAAGTGGAAAAGCAGATATGAGGAGAATGATGATGGCAGCAGGCATGTGAAGGGGCTTGGCATAGTATATGCATTCATGTATTATAAAAAGCTATGTACCAGCCTCCAGTAAAATGATTAAAAAAGAGAGTTACATTCTCCACACCCCTCAGGGGCAGTTCCCCCTGTCCTGGAGGGTCATGACATGTCAGACTGCATTGGCTGGCAATGAGTCCGCTGGTTTGGTTTGTCTTACCTTGGAGAATTGGCACCCACCTCTGGGAACACCTCCAAATCTATCAAACCATGAACAGTGAAATCCTCAAGGCCTGGGGTTAGGTTCGCTTCTCGTTTCATGCTTCCCTTCTCACTAGGCAATTGCTTTCAATTCCTTTAACTCATTCTTCTGTCTCGTTGCCTCTCTCATATTCTTCCAGAATTTGTCATACTTATATGAGACCATTTGATATTGACTGACAGCTTTTGAATGATCAATTCTGGATACTTATCCATTTTCTTCTTTACATTTATTTATTTCCATTGACTTGTGTTCATGTTCACTCTTTCCTTAGCTTTGCCAAGTCTGATGAGTCTATCAAAGTTTTTTTCATCTCTGCAACTGTATTCTTTTTTAGTATTTCTTTTTGGTTGTTTCTTATAGTTTCTTGACTTAAATTCAAAGTTTGAGCTTTTTTGGTTCATGTTTCTCTCCACAATAGCAGTGTGTTTCATCAGCACCCTCAGGCTACATTTTTTACTGTTGTTTTTCCCATGGGCAGATTAACATTTTGTTTGTAGGGAGCTACAGGCTATAAGAAGGAAACCAGGTAGTGTGGCAGGCTATGCAGTGAGCTGCAAGCCATAAGGCTAGCAGGTTCTAACCCACCAGCCTACGACTCCCGGGCTGCACCTGTACAGATTTGATATATCATTAACCCAAAGGGGCGGTTCTACGCTGTCTCACAGGGTCACCATGCATCAGAATTCACTGGCTGCCCTCGAGGGGGAGGGAAGATCAGTAAGTGAGAAATTTCAACTCTGGTGGCTGTTTCCTTTCCCAGACAGCCCCACAAGTGAACTTTCCTTAGGATTCTTCTTGATCTTCCCCACCTGCTGGGGTTTCTGGAGGGAAAGCCTGCTAGAGGGTACAAACTAGCCCATTCCAGGCCCTTAGCAAATCATTAAAAATTTCTCCCTGAATCTTCCCACTGGCTCCCTGGGTATCCTAGACCTGCCCCAGGAAAACAAATGTTTGGGTTATGTTTCTTCCTTCAGGCATCTCTTTTCAGGTTTCAAGTTAGGTGTTTGCCTTGCAACCTAGTTCTCTGAAGGGTTCAAAACAAATCATTAACTAGAATGTGGACAGCATCGCATGTTATTAAGGGGAGAAGCACTCTCTTCTTGCATTTTTACATATAGATTCTTTATCTTCAAATCCCATCTTATTTGCCTAGCCTGTGCCTTCTAAGTCTGTATCATGAATCCAGTCCTCTCTGCTAAGTCCCAGACCCAGCTTAAAAGCACTTGCCACATTTCCACAGGGATGATTCACAAACACCTAAATCTGAGTGTACGAAAAGGTTGCCCTTCCACCCCTGCAGCTAGGCAATGCTTCCTCAAAAACTTGGCTCAATCTTGCTTTCTGCACCTGAGGAGTTCCATTTCTCCCTACGGCCCTTACCTTGTCACTTCCCTAGTCGATCCTAACCTTCCAAACACAACTAGAGTAATAGCACAGATTCTGGTTACCCGACATCTAGGACATCTAGTAGTCTTGCACCTGTCCAAGCCACATTCCACACATAGCTAAAATGTGAGTCTCAGCACACGTCCCACCTGTTCTTGCTAACAGTTGGTGACTTCTCTTTGAAGTTGATACTCTATGAGCATGTGATTTTTAAGATATTGCATGGTTACCTATCCCGACCTACATCTTCCTCACTCAAATACATTTTTTTTTTAATTCCAGCTCCACTCGGCTTCTTTTAAGACCTGGCATGTTCATTACTGACTCAGAAGATCGACACCTGCTCTTCCCTCTTTCTAGGAATCCCTTGCCTTTAACCAGACTAATGGCTAGTCAAGGTTTATGTCTCTTTTAAATGCCATCCCCTGACTATAGTTTCATACTAACTTGTATGCTTTCTTCAGGTGTATCTTAGTTGTATTTAATTGCAATGCTTGTATTTGGGACATATCAAAAAGAAAACTGGAGCTCTGAAAACTAATTGTTCATTGAAAAAACACAGTGATCCAGGATGAGACAATACGTTTTAAGACTTCACCAAAAGTATGACAGCCAAAGGAAATTTTCACAGAACTTAAATACAGAAGATCCAAAAACTTAAAAGAAGAAAATTCTGATTGGTTGGCATTTACAAAATCATATTTTAACAGACACAAGACAATGACAAAACCTATTAAAACATTTTTTTCTTAATCATAAAAAATTTAATTATTTAACAGCTTATCCTATTGACAATGTTGAGTGCTAGCCAGAATGAATGTTTTTCCTGGAAGCATGATGTGATAGGAAACAGGAGGAAGGGGCAGGGCTTACATGCAAGTTTCCTAAAGCATTTTGACTACCCGACTTTTGAAAGTCAATTCAGAATAAACAGTAAATAAAAGGAAGGCAAATCAGCAAGACATTTTCCAAAAAAAATTGCCAGTTCTGCTTGGGAAAGAGAAATATTGCCACTCTGCCCACTCTTGAAGAGTCATAACAAGTACAGAATCTTGAAGACTTCGAAGTTCTTCACAAGAGGTCTTTCAATTCATCGGAAAATAAAACCTTTCCCCTGCTTCCTTCACCAACCAGATATGATCAACTGAGAGTCTTAGTAACAGTCTTTAAACGTTCAAATAGCAATGTTTATTCCCTGCTACTTGTCCATCATTGGTCATTTGGTGCTCCTTGTCCATCATTGGTCCACTGTAGAGGTTCTGTTCTACATGGTCAGCACTCTGTGGAATTAAAGGTGTCAGAGTAGTCACCATCAGAGCTTTTAAATTTTGTGTTATACTAGTAATAATAAATGCTGGAGTGGGTGTGGCAAGATTGGAACCCTTACACACTGCCGCTAGACCTATAAATATATACAACCATCGTGGAAAGTGATATGACACTATCTCAAATGACTTGGAAGAGAAATTCCCTGCAACCCAACAATACCTCTACTGGGTTTATATCCTAAAGAAAAGCATAGCACCAATAGGCATGCACTTTCATATTCATCATAGCATTTTGCACAATAGCGAGATGTTAGAAACACCCCAGATGCCCATAGGTAGAAGAATAAATGGATAAACTTGGGTATGTTCAAGCAATGTATCGCTATAGAACAATGAAGAAACCCACAAAACACCTCATGACATGAATGAATCTGGAGATTATTATGTTCAGTGAAGTTAGTCAATCAGAAATGGGTGAAAATTGTATGAGACCACAACTATAAGGATAAAAACTAAGACAAAGACCGAAAATCTAAAGGGAAGACATTTTGGAAGTTATTAAGGTGTGGGGGGCAAGGGTGGGAAGATTAAGCAACAACCTAAAGGGTTGAAAGGTGTTGACTTGGATGGGAGGGAGAATGGAGGACAGCAAGGAGGAGAAGAATAATCAGAGGAGAGAGTTGGGTAGAATAGAGGGCAAGGGGGTTGATGAGGGCTTGATTCAAAGTTGATGGCATGAAATTTAAAACTCTGTTCAATTCAAATTTTTAAAAATGTGTAAGAGAGGACCATATGGCCAGCTCCATGATGAGACACAGCATCCTGCACTGAGGCGTAGCCCTTCAGGGGACAACACAAGAGACACAGTGTGGAAATTGCACTAAAACACTAAAGCCATGCAACAGAACAGCAAGGGGAGCAAAGCAAGGAAGTCCCAAGTGAGTACCAAAAATAGACTTTGGGGAAAAGAAAGATTTGACCAGAAAATACTCCTAAAGGTCAACAAACAGACTTTGAACTATATACAGGCTTTTCTTTTCTTTCTTTTTTTTTTTTTGTTGTTGTTGTCATTTTTTGGTTGCTGTTGTTTGGGGGTTTTTTGGTTGTGATTGCTTTGTTTCGCTTTGTCTTGTTTTTGTGCATATTATTATCTCTGCAGGTCTGTCCAGATAAGATAGGCTGGATAAACAATCTGGAGGAGAAAACAACTGGTTGGGAGGGGACATAAGAGAAGTAAAGGCAAGGGAAAGGAAGACTTAATACAGTGAAAGCAGTAATCCTACATAAAGCAATCTACAGATATAGTACAATCTCAATAAGGATTCCAACATCTTTCTTAAAAGAGATGGAAATTTTAACCAACTTTATATGGAAATGAAAGAGACTATGGGTAAAGGAAGCAGTACCATAGAAGAAGGAAAAAGCCAAAGGCCTCCACTGTTCTATCTCACAGTCTTGATTATAAAAATCCTGTACTGGTACAATGATAGCGATATAGACCAAAGGAACAGATTGGAGAACTCAGAAGTAAGTCCATCCACATACTGACAAAGTACTAGAACATATTAAATGGAGAACATATAAGTGGTGCTGGTCAAAACTGGATAATTATTTGCAGAAAAATGAGCCCATTTCTCACACTTAGCCTGGGTTCTTCAGTGTTACAAAACCAATGACACTTATCCATGTATATTTAATGAGAAATTCATATCAAGAAAAGAGCTCACCCAGTTGTAGAAGCAGGTGAGTCCAAGTCCAGGAAGGCCCCAAATCCAAGCATCAGATATCAAGCTGGAGGCTTTTCCCTACTTGTGTAGCTGTGTGGACTGATGAACTCACGAAGACTACTGACTAATGGTTACAGAGGAAGCAAGAGGTCAGGCTTGTGGGTTACATCATCAACTGAATGCAAATCAGCAGAGCAGATGGCAAGCTTCTGCAGACGCTCAGGATTGGCAGGCAATATATGATAGGCCGTGAACTGAAGTTCAAGTGACTGAGAATAAGTGAGTCAGATACAAGATCAATACCAGCAAAAGACAAAATGATGTTTTCTACAGTATCCTTGTCGTGGAAGGAGGTCAACCTACAAGGACACATCCTTTTATCAGTACTATGATCTTAGTAAGCAGGTTGCATTCTATCCTAATCCTATCCCATCAATCCATCAATAATGTAATCAGCTTTGATTACATGGTGTTAAGACAAGCCATGGAGTATTAATTAGGTGTCAACCGCCAAACCACTGAGAATCTTGGCACAGTCAAGTTGACACAAAACCTTAGTTGTTACACATACCATGTACAAAAACCAACCCACGATGGATCAAAGACCTAAATGAAAAATCTAGAACTATAAAGTCCTTCCATTAAAAAATAGGAACTAATTTAGGGATGTTAATATATAGCATAAAGTCACTGTCAAACGTAATGAAAAATAAACAAATAAGAGAATACAGACTAGATGACTGGGATCTCCAAAGACTTACACATTGTGTGAAACAAAAGGTTATGCCAAAAGAGTTAAAAAAAAAAAAAGAACTCATAGTAATATGCATTATAGGGAATTGAAAGTGTATTTCCTTTGCTGAGCCCCGGTGGCATAGTGGTTGTGCGTGGGACTGCGGCCCACTGGAATGGAGGTTCGATTCCAGCTCCACGGAGCAAAGGCTGGGCCTCCTCCTCCCATCACTTGAGGGCAGTGATGCCCCCCCCCCTAAAAAAAAAGAAAGTGTATTTCCTTTAACAAATACAGTGTTACCAGTGGAACATCTCTGGACTCCATTATATTTTAAATTCAAAATACAGAACAGGTAAATCAGCTTAGAAAGTGACCAAAATGTGTTTTAAAACTTTTTGTGTTTACCTATAGACAAATGTCCATTATATGAAATGGGAAATATTGAGGAATATTTAAAAGTAATTTTTGATAATTCTACCACAAAGGTGCACTAATTAAATCAATCCCATTCTCACACTTTTCTGCACTCAGACTGTGATAAATCAACTTGCGAAAGCATAAAAGTAAGTAAGTATAAATTTATTTTTATAATAATGACTCTGATATTTTCTAATCTCCTGTGTTCTGTCATATATCATTCATTCCATTCACTTAAATTATCTTCTTCATGAGCGGGTACTTCTTGTGGTGACTGATCCATAGAAGGTGACTCTTTGTATCTCATAGGACTCAACTCAGACTGTAATTCAGTTGTTGAGGCTTTGGGTCCCCATAAGGCTTTGACTGTTGCCCTGGAAGAGGGAAAAAAACAGCAACCAAGAAACTTCATGTAAAACTAAAACTATAGCCATTCATATTTATACTAACTTTTTCTATATTTAGGGGTGTTTTTGTTCATGATATAATTTTGATTTTATGCATCAGCTTCAATACAATAGGAGTTAGATGCTCAGATTATTCAAGGTGTACTATTCATGTAGTTAGTATACATAGTGTAATAAATAAATAGATTAGTAGGCTAATGTAACCAACTTTCAGAATTTTGAAAATACAATCAGACAACAAAAGTATTCCGCTAATAATTAAAAATATATATAGGTAAATATATTAAAAACTATTAAAAACTACATTAAAAATTCTGTCATAGTTGAGTAAGGAGGGTTTGATATATATTTAAAATCCTCATAAGAGATAGGATACCCAAGGTAACCCTAGGAAGAAGGGAGGGAGTGATACAACCTCAAACTTATTTAGGAGACATCATAGACAGGGCTTGACTGTTCTTGAGATGAAGGGGAAATAAAGATGAGGAGGGTCATGAACCAAGGGTGACATAGTGAGTTGATTGTTCACCTACCAATTTATAATTATGAAGATCAGTACAAAAATCACAAATATACAGATAATGACTCCTATGGTCAGCACAAAAACCAGGACTGCGTCAGTGTTTGGTCTGCTCAATCTTCTCATCTGCAATTCTAGATGAAAAACACTACATGGTTATTACCACTGGAAGAGAAGAAGTAAGTGATATCTTACTTAGTGGAAACATTAACCTCATTCTAAAAACAACTAAGAAACTAAAACAACTAAAACTATGGACAGAATCAGGGGAAAGGGAGTTTTTAATGGATGTGCTTCATATGACTGAAATGTTTTCCAACAAGTAAAAAAGTTAAAGGAATTTTACAGTGAACACCTTCTCTTCCCATTCCCTAAATATTACCACTGCATTTGATGATTTATTCCTCTATTAATTCTTTTTTGAAATGATTTTCAATATGTAGCAGGAATCTGTATAATTTCTCCAAAATACTTTAGCTGACATATCATTAATTAGAGTTTAGCATTTTTTATGAGTTTGGGAGTTTTTGGTCATCCTTTGCAAGTAAAATTTACATGCAGTTAGTTGCACTAAAATCTTCAATGCACATTTGGTTGGTTTTGGTAAATGCACACAAACCTCTGTAATCATCGAACTCCCTTTAAAGGAATAGAATGTTTCTTCTCTCCCCTTTTCATTTAACCCATCCTTCAGAGCAACTACCCTCTTTTTTTTTTCCTATCAGTTCATGCTTCCTTCTCTAGAATGTCATGTGAATGGAAAGGTACGCTATGTATTTTTTTTGTGCAAGACTTTCTGGATAATTCAGCATAGTGTTTTTAGAGATCCATCCTTACCATTGTATGCAGTATTAGTAGGGTTTGTTACTTGGAATACTGAATAGTATTCCATAATTTTCTTTAAAAAATCCATTTTCCTATTGAGCATCTAAGATGCTGCAGCTGTGGGTATTATTTAAAAAAATGTTGTGAACCATTTCCTACAAGTCATTGTGTGAACATTTATTTTCCTATCTCTTGGATGAATAGTTCAGAGTGAAGTTGCTGGTATGTAAGTTGAAAAAGCCAAACTCATTGCGATCAAGTTGATTCCAACTCAAGGGTGGACCCCTGGTGGACCTCTGGTGTTACAGATTTGAGCTCCAAGATGGAGCGTTCTTGCCTGTAGTCTTTATGGAAGCAGACCACCAGGTCTTGCCTTCAAGGAGTTTGAACTGAGTGCCTTCAAAATGATAACTTTTAGGTGGTCAGTAAAGCACCAAGTGCTTTGTCACCCAAGAATCTTATCAATAAGTGGCCATACCATTTCCCAAGCTAGTTATTCTTGATGTACCGTGTGTGTTTCGTGAACGTCCCTTCCCCCCGCAGGTTTATAATAAGCTAAAGTTTAAAATTTTGGTGAAGTCTAATTTACCAATGTTTCTTTTTGTGCTGATTGCCTTCAGAGTCGTGCTTAAGAAATCCTTTCCTACTTCCGCATCATGAAGTTATACTATGTTTCTTATAAAAGTTTTTATGGTCTTAGTTTTGATATTTAGGATAATGATTCACTCAAATTAATTTTTGCATGTGGTATAAAACAGAGATGAAAGGTCATTGCTTTTAAATGTCTACATGCACTCCCACATTTTTATGCTTTCTGCAAATAAGGATTGTAAGGAGACAGAGCCAGTCTACCATATGTTGTGACATTGCTTTAGTGTAAACTGGTAAGAAAGCAATTTACATCAAATGTTACTTAATTTGAGAATTTTAAGGATTTCTTTTAAATCATCTTGGTCCCCAAATTATGAGGATCATAAAAGATTTATGAGAAAAAGAACCAGAGAGATCATCTGGTTCAATCAGTTCATTATATAGATAAAGTAAATGAAGCTACAAGGAGGTTTGATGGCTTATACAAGGTATGTTTACAGTATTTTCATTTTTGCAAGCACTACACTCTTAGTAGTCTCCTTTCTGGACAAGCTAAATGACTAATTTTTCTAAAATTCTTCCCTACACTTTAAACACCATGGCGCACCACTCATCTATCAAGTTTGTTACGCTGTGATGGTTACAATATTTCAAGTACCAGTAAGGTCCCTTGTGTGGGATAGATTTTCATGGAACTCCCAGACTAAAGCCAACCAAGAAGAAAGGTTTTGCAATCTTCTAGAAATGAACAAATGAAAAAGCTACAACTCACGGTAGCTGATCTTTCTGATGTCATGCTTGAAAATGAACTTCCTGGTTAGAAAAAGGCCTCAAAATACCCAGTGGTTGCAACAATGCAGCAACAGTGTACCAACAGTCCATGGCTGCTGGGGGACCAGGCACAGTTTCACTCTGTTGTACATGTGGTTGCCAAGAGTCAGCGTGCACTCCGCAACAACTAAAAACAGCAAGAGGCATCGCCCGGCGTAACTCTCCATTCTTTCATAGGAATTGCAGTCACTGATGTTGGAAAGGGAACTAGATCCAAATATGGTGGAGGGATGAAGTCTTTATTTCTAGTCCAACATTATGAGACTTTAAGTGTCTTTTGGAATAACGTTAGCTTTTCAGAGTCATGGGAATTCTGGTAGTTTAAGTAAAAGATAACCTTTGGGACTAAAACCTGAGAAGGAGACGAAGAAATTCAGCAATTCTTTTTCATCTATCAACCACCTGGCCATATTAGGCAAAAGAAGGTGGAAAGTGAAAAATCATGAACCTTGTAGCCTTTTTCAACAGTTGTTTTCTTATGAAGATCAATTAATTTACTTTAGATTTAATTTGAGACAGGCTGGATTTACTTTTGTGATTCCCTAGTAGAACATAGGCTGAGTTTTAATCCCCCTCCCCATTTTTAAAGAAATTAAATTTATGCCCATCTATGAAAAGTAACTGTGGGAATGAAAATTCTGATATAAATAGGTAGATATTTTCATGAACAAAATCGTGTATTTTGTCTTTGTACTAATATGATTTTATCCTTACACCTCAATGCAATTTGTTGTCTATTCTTTTCTGTTGGGTATCCCCGCTGTGAAGCACAGGAAGAGTGGATGCATAATGATCATAACTGATATAGGAGTTATGGGGAATCAGGAGGGAAAGGAGGTCTTGGGAGTAAGTAATGAATTGGGGAGGAAGCACTAGAATTGATTGTGACCACACCACTCCTTTTAAAGGTGATTTAACCATGGAGGGGGTGGGGATGGGGGGGAAGAGGGGTGCTCTAAGATTGATGTGGGGATGATCGAGCAAATCTCTCAGATATGATTGGATGATTGAAATATTCAATGGTATGATGCATACATTATATGCCAATGAAAAAAGAAAAGAGAAGAAACCAAAGTTGGCCAAAGGTTACCAGGGGTGAAAGCGGAAGTATTTTTGTTTAGGGAACATTGAGTCTATGTTAATGGTGGTGGCATAATTTGGAAAACTATATCACAGAGTGTAGTCAATGGCACAGAATTAGGTATGTAGAAGTTGTTGAATTGGAGAATGTGTCATGGTGTTTATTTTTGTCACAATAAAAATATATAAATATATATTACAAGGAGTACAAGGAAGAAAGAATGTTTTAAAATTATTTTTGGTAATGATCATACAACTCTTTGTGATATGATTGTACTATTGAGTTTCCTGATATATGGGTGAAGTGGCAATAAAACTGTTTAAAGATGAAAAATGAAAAAAAATGTTTCAACAGCTAAAAAATATTTGTTTCAAGTAACTATAGCCTGTCCTTGGTTATTTCTAGACAAAACATTCAAGATAACTGTCCTGTACACACTATTTATCTTTATAGGAAACATATAGATACTGAAGTCCTTTATGATTTGACCAGTGCATGTGTTGAGATGGCAGAGTTATCCTGACCCAGACCGCAATAAGAAGTCAATGTCATCTCATATAAACCATTTCAGCCTTTAATTCACATCCAGTGAATGCAAATTGTCCTTCAACCTTGGAGAGGAGCTGACCACTCAACAGTCACGAGAGCAGCCCTAACAGGAAACAGATAGAGGGGACCAAGACTGCAGGTGGTCCTGGACACCTATAACATCATGGAGCAGACCAAGTCTTGAGAGTTGGATGATACCGTTTCTATTGCAATGTTTGTAGCATCTTATTGAAATTATCCTTTTAAAGATAACTGATATTTTTGACAAGGAGCATGATTACTAAGTTTCACCTGGAAACTTTAAGAAGGCAATAAACACATCAAAGAAAGTCAAAATAGTACATAGTTCTTTTTTTCTTTTAAATCACTGTGCCAAATTTTAGTTTTAGCTTTGCTTTTGCTTTTGTCAAGAGTACCATTTTGTGAGAAATCTCTTGATGACACCAGAAGTCTGTTATGGAAACTTTAGAAATAACTTCAAGAAATATTAATACAGTCTCAATATGACAATAAAGTTCAGCACGCATATGCAGATGCTCTTCCAAGAAGAAACTTGCGAGGTATGATTGGTTCCTCAAAGGAACTTGTGACCAAAGAAAGCCCTCATCACCCCAACCTCAAAGATGACAACAAGTTGATCTTAAAATTATTACGATCAATTAAACCAAACAAAAATAAATATGATAAAGAAGACATCATAATTTAAACCGAAAGAAAGTGCACAGGAATCAATCTCGTAAGAGAAATATGGTTTCCAGGATGCAAAATCCCACCACTTTTGTCTGTCAGTTTGCACACTGTGGTGGCTTGTGTATGGTATTGATGCTGGAAGCAATGTCATGAGTATTCTAAATACCAACAGGGTCACCCAAAGTGACAGATAAGACAGATACAAAAAAGGAGCAATCTGTCCACTTCGGAGAAATTAGTCACTGAAAACATTACAGAGGTAAAATGTCATTCAATACTGGAAAGCGCATGAATGGCAACAGAACATTATTGGATCTCGTGCTGGAAGAACAGCCCCTCAGGTCCTAAGGTACACAAAATATAACTGAAGAAAAGCTACTTTCTCAACATAGAGTCAACCACGATCATATGAGAGGAGAAAAGCCTCCAAGTCCTTCATTTGCAAAGGCATTCCATTATGTGGATCACAACACACTATGAATAGCTTTGAGAAGAAGAGGAATCCCAGAACACTTACTGTGCCCATATGGAACTTGTAAATCAAGGGGCAATTTTGCAAAGAGAACAAGAGATTATTGCATGGTTTAGAATGAAGAAAAGTGTGCATCAAAGTGTGCATCCTCTCACATGCTTTTTCCATCTGTAGACTAAACAAATAAGCAGAAAAACTGGTCTACATGCATTAAAAAATGCAGCATCAGGATTGGAAGACAACTTATTAGCAACTTCCAGTATGCAGACAACACAGTCTTGTTTGTTAAAAATGGGAAGCTAGAACTGGAAGACCTCGCTGATGATACAACTCAATGTCAAGAAAACAACTGGACCAATCGGTAGCATCAAGATAAATGGAGAAGAGATTAGAACTATGCAGGGTTGTATCTTGCGTGGATCCACAATCAAAGCACATAGAAGCAGTCGTCAAAAGATCAAATGATGAATTGCATTGGGCAAGTCCGCTGCAAAAGACCTCTTGAAAGTGTCGAGAAGCAAGCACGTTATTTCGGGGACTAAAAGACATGTGCCCCAAGCCATGACATTTTCAATTGTCTTAGATACATGTTAAAGTTGAACAGTGAATAAGGAAGAATCCATGCATTGGCATTTGGCTGCTGGTGAAGAATAATGAAAGTACCATGGGCTGCCAAAAGCACAAACCAATCTATCTTGGAAAAAGGCTGGCTAGAGTGCTCCTTCAAAGGGAGGGTGGCAAGCCTGGGTCTCATATACTGTTGACATGTTCTCAGGAGGGACTAATCCCCGGAGAAGAGCATCGTAGCTTGGTAAAGTAGAAGGGCAGGGAGAAAAAGACAAAGCCTCTCAACAAGATTAAGTGACATCCTGGCTGCCAAAACAGGCTCAAGCATGACAGCTCTCCCGACACTGGCACAGGACTCTGCAACGTTTCATTGTTATACATAGGTCCCAAATCCAGAACAGCCAATTACATACAACATTGTGTTCAGGATAAATTCTCCCTCTTGTGACAAGTACCAAGGGCTGCATTGCTTCTGAATCAAAACATTTTCTTCAAATAAATTGTTTTTAAAGATACACGTTCTGGTATTTCTTAAAATGAAGTATTTCACTGTACGTATCTTTTTACCAGCATCCATGATAAGTCCATTTGTCCATTTTCAATTTTATGGTGGAAGTAAAAGCAAGATTTAAGTCAAGTTATAGGATTGTTGTTTGAGGATACGCCAGGAGCACACCTAATTTGACAGTACGAAAAGGAAGTTAAGAACTACCTGGGGGGGGGGATGGTTTCAATGCAATATTGCCTAGTCCTGCACTAACTTCAGGATGAGTTGACGATTAGACCATTGCAATTCATATGTTTTCTTTGGTTTTGGAAGTTTATTTCCAGGCCTTTCTTCTTGGTCTGTCTTATTCTGGAAACTCCACAGAAACCCGCTGAGGGTCACAGAAACTCTTGGGCCTCCACTGACAGACAGGTGGCATGAAGGGATTGGCTGGGAATCAATCCAGGTGTCCCACATGGGAAAGGAGAATTTCCCTATGGAATCACCACTACCCTTCACCCTAAACCTTTAAAATCGGAACCCCTGGGTGTGGGGCCAGTGTGCTGTGTTTTCACATGTTCTCCTGGACACTTTGATACTCTTTAAAATTCACAAGGCAAGCACATTACAATATTTGGGGCACTTACCACCTGCTGTGTAGACTGTGAATCTAACAGATGCAATGATTTCATTATTATCCAGGGTGTTACATTCTAAAGCTATAGGATGGTTATCCCTGTGCACATCCAGGATTGCTGTGTCATTTCCCAGTATAATAGCTTGCTATTTGAAAAGAAAGAAAGAAAAGACAATAACAAAGTATCAATGTGCTTTAGATGCTATTAAGCTAAGAAAAATGCTTTTCTTAACAAAAGGGTGACTCTCTGTCTAATATAATAATCAATGGCACACACGGACTTTATAGTCCAGACAAAATTTTTTAAAAAGACCAAACTTACTGTGCCAACTCAACTCATGGAGATAGAAGGCCCATGTGTTTCCCACAGAGCCAGAGTGGGTGGTGGTTTTGAACTGCTGACCTTGTGGTTAGCAACTCAATTCCTTGAGTTGAATGAAAGGCCAGTTGCTGTCTACACCGGTTATTAACTACCAAGTAGGTATAATTATAGGTTCTGCTTCACAGAATTGTTGTAGGATTAAAAGAAACTATATGTAGTATTTGACCCACACCTGACACTTAAAAGGCCCCCCAAGGAAAGTTAGCTGTGGTCATTACTGACTGATATTAACCCTATAAGATAGAGTAGAACTGTCTCTTGGGTTTCAAAGGCTGTAAATCTTTATGGCACCTGAAAACTTATTTTTATCCCATGGACTGGCTGGTGGGTTTGAACTACTGAGCACTTGGTTAGTGGTTTAACACATAATTCATAGAGTTTGGGTTTTGTTTGTTTGCTTTTTGCAGGTCATTATCCAAGGGGGCTTCAATAAGCTTGTGAGAAAATGGAATCAAAGATAATCCAAAGATTGGAAGTCCCTTGGTACAAATACTTTATAAGCCAATGAAAACCTTGCCTTGTAAACAGATCACTTCATATAAGATAGATGTTTTTGAATTCTTATTATAGTTGACCCTGAGACATAGATAAAGTCTTAGCCCCACTTGAAAAATTAAAATCCCATTTAAAAGATGGCAATATTTTTATGTCAATTTTAAAAACTGATTGTAAAGAGAAAGCTTTCTGAGACTCATCAGAACTGAGATACAGTAAATGTTATTACTCATGAAAAAGCACATGTTTGTATACATTCATTACTCACTTGATCTGGCCTCAGAAGCCTCCACATATATTTGAAACGATTTACAGGAGATATATGTATACATGCCAGCCTAACACTGTCAAGAGTTTCAGAAATTGGTTTACCCCCTAAAAGAGAGAGAGAGATCAAATAAAAAAATATTCTGAGCATTATAAATTGCTTTATAAAAAATTACTTTTAAAAACTTCTTTCCATTTCAAAGTTCACTTATAAGCTATAAGGCAGCCTCATTAGCTACACATCAGCCTGGGAGCAGACACCATGGCTGATTATCAACGAACTGTGGAGGAGAGAGACAGTCCGATGATCCAGTAAACTTTGCAGCGGACTGAAAACCAAGCCAGATGTGGTCTAGTTCGTTCTGGCTCATGGAGACCCCACGAGAATTATACGGAAGGACTGTTCTTCCAATGGTGTGCGAGGGTGATTTTTTCAGGACGTTGCCTGAATTCCTTCAAAAGAGCCTCCTTTGGGTGTGTTCTCACACAGTCTTTTGGCTGGTGGGTAAGTGCTCGACCGTTTACACCGGGAGGAGTCCTAGGATGCACTGGTGGCTTCCAAGGTACTGGTGGGAGGTGCCCGTGAGATTCTGAAACCTCGGCATGGCACAGTTCAATACAGATCAGCTCTCCAAGTGTCTGACTGAAGGTTCACGTAAGGTTGTAGCCAGAGTGTCAAACATATTTCACTACAGGACCGCCTCCATCACAGACCTTTCTATAGAATAAGTGTTATATTTTAGATGCCATTACATCACATAAAAGAAAAAGCAGCTACAATAAATTCTTCTTGTTCTTGTTAAGCAAAAGCAGAAAGCTTCCTGGAGCTTTAACTGTTGAGGAGAAGCAGCATTTTTTATTTTGCTCCAATTCTCTTTGATCTTCTTCACCCTGCAGGTATGCACGTCTCCCCTTGGCTCCCTCCCCTACAGAGTGCAACTCACAGCCACAGTCCACGGGTCCACGGCACTCTTCCACCCGCACAAGGCATTTGGATTCACCTCCAGGGCATCCATTGGTTAATATGATTTCTCTGATACCAACACCTTCAGTAAAAGAAATCAGTAAAATGTTAGGAAAAACTAATTCAAGAAGGGTTCTTATATCCATCTCAACTTTTTTTTTTTTTTGGAAAAAAAAATATTCCTCAACCAGAAATTTTATTCTTAAACTCAAGACGATGAGGAAGGTTCTGAATAAGCTGTATTGAGACAGTGGCTGCAACCCAACCCCCCCTGGGAGGCTGACACAGGGCCAGGCAGTGTTTCCTTCTCTTGTGCAAAGGGCCATTGTGGGTCTGAACGGATGCCGGCACTGAAGAACCACCTAACAATAACATTTCGAAAGTCTTCAGGTCCCTCATTGTGAATCGCTTCTTGAAAAAGCTTTTCTCAGTGAGCTACACAAAATGCGAAACCCATGGCTGCTCCCAGAAGAAAAAAAAAATCCCTGATCATTCATAGACGTTACCCCTTGTTGAACTGTCATTGAATTCATTCTCCCTCATGGCATCCCCATCAGATAGAGTAGAACTGCTGCACAGGGATTCCGAGGTGGTAAATCTTTCTAGAACCAGACTGGCTGCTCTTTCTCCCTCAGGGCTGCCTGTGGATTCAAACTGCTGACTTGCAATTAGCAGGCCAGGGCATACCCCACTGAGCCACCAGACTCCCTATGTAGACGTTAGTACTCCAAAATAAAACATCTTTTATGGTAAATAAAACCAAAGAGAACTCCTTATTACCTGCCTTTTGAAACCATTTTATTATGCTAGCAAATTAATGTGCTAATGTCTAAATTTTCATTGATCTAGGATGCAAAAGTTTTACATCTTAAAGTTTTACATCTTCTAATTTTGAAATTAGAATGAGCAATATTATTGATAGTGTGTCATGGACTGACAGGAATTTTCCTTCTTACAGGTGCATAAAATGTGCTACTGAAAACAAAGACCCTTAGATTTGATGAAACAAAATAGCATACAGGATCTCCCAGATTTTTTGGCAGGGAGAGATGTGAAACTTCTGGATTAAATCCCAAAATCATATTTTACCATAAATAGTGCTTCAAAAATTAGATGGGAATAAATAGGACAGTCTGTGAATGGCCAAAACTCCATTTCCCACAAAATATTTTTTAGAAATGTTTTTTTTTCTTTGTTGGAACAAGAGAGCAAGTCATTACCAACTGATCCCTGAGCTCAACTAAACTATCAGCATGCAGAGAGATGATTAAAATGCTGGGCCCACATGATGCTGATCCAAGTCCTGCGTGAAAGGGACCGGAAGTGAGACCAAAACAAAGGAAAGAAGAGCCCATCTTGTTTTCCTTGTCTACCACATTTCCTTTTTCATTCCCCATCGGCCGTTCACCAGAGGATGCTTCTCCAAAGCAGGGGAAAGTTGAGGGCTAGAGAGGGCTTACAGGAACACTTCTCAAACTCCCTAAATGCAAATTCGGACAAGGAGGCTGGGATTTAAAAAAAAAAAAAAGAAAGAAAAACAGAATTGTCATCAAGCCCATTCTGACTCATGATGACCCCTGCCTGTCATACAGCAGAGTTGTGTACTCTGTAGTTTCCAGCAGCTGATATTTTTCCAGCTTTCAGGAGAGTTGAACCACCACCCATGCAGGTGGCAGCCAAGCAAGTTAACCCTGCCAATGGCTGGACTAGGTCCTGGGATTCTGCATTTCTAACTATTTCCCAGACTGATGCTGCTGGCCATTGGGCCAGATATTTAGTAGCAAGAAAGAGGACTCCATCGAAGATTAAAAGGTAAAAGGAAAGATGTCTTTTGATTAGAAGCGATGGCTGCGAATCATTGTAATATGGCTCTAGCTTGATGTATAAAATGTTCTGGTCTAGAAACATAGTTTTATTTCTGAAATGTATAAATATTTTCCAGGCACGTATTTTATGTATTTGTTTGTGTGTCCAATTGCAGTTCATTGAGATAATGTGGGTAGGTGTGAACTTTTTTGTCGGTCCAAGTAACACCTAAAAATATGCTTGGGTATTCTAGGAAAAGAAAACTTTTAGTCTGCTAAATATTATTAGGGGAGTTAAATAAATGGAAGCTTCCCTAGCACATTTTTCTCTTTCAGGTTGGCAGATAATGTCAGAAACTTGGAGGCTTTTTATATTTTAGATATGAAACATTGCCTTTTCTGACTTATTTTTCCCCTTAGAATTTATCACCACCTAACATATTGTACTTTTCTTATGATTTATCTGTCCAGTCTTATGATATATGTTCCTCGCTGGCCAAAGAGTCCTGGTGGTGAAATGGATTACAAGCTGGGCTGTTCACCTTAAGGTCAGTGGTCCAAAACCACCAGCAACTCCACACGAGAAAGAGGCGGCTTTCTGCTCTCATAAATACTTACAGCTTTGGAAATCTACAGACGTCGTTCTGCTCTGTCCCAGGGGTTCAACTCTGTCTGTTCTGCCCTATGAGTCAGAATGGCTGGAAGGATGCCACTGGATTTCATCTACTTTATTCACTGACGTATCTCTACTCCCTCTACCAGGCATTCTCACCCAGCACATAGCAGGCATTCAAGAACAAAACAAAAATCACTTGTTAAATAAGCAACATAAAATTTACAAAACACCGTTTTTCAAATAAGAGTCACATAACATCCATAAAAATATAGCCATAAAATAACAGCCATAAGAATTGTCATTCTCTACCTCCAAAGTTTGTCCCAAGCAAACAATCCAGGGGCAACACAAATAGAAAATGAAGACCCACAAGTTTATTACATGTTTTGCTCCCAATTTTGTGACTTTTGCCCACTGAGAAGTTCAGGTGAACATAGGTTTAAGGGTTTAAAGCTATCACAAAGAAAACAAACACAGAGACAATGCTTACCAACATAAAAAAAAAAATCCTTCTGATCTAGGGTCTGCATGTATTTTTCTGTCTGTCTTCCTTCCGACCACAGTTCACCTCTCTTTCCCGCTTCCATCTCTTTGCTATTTATTTTATCAGTTGCCAAAAGGGGTAAGTAACCTGCTACCAAGAGGCTGGATTTCATTTTGGAGAGACTTGAGAGTGGTCTATTTATTGTTCTCTCAGCACACTGCATAATCTTCTATAGCCGTGCTTTCCTAAGGGACCAAGGGGGGGTCCCTAACCCGTAGCCTCAGCTATGTCTGTCGATTTCTTAGAAATGCAACTTCTTAGATCCTTCTCCAGCCAAACCAAATCAAGAGAGTTGATTCTGACTCACAGGACTCTTTCCCCACACCCACTGCCGCCAAGTCGACGCCCACTCACAGTCTTGAAGGGAGGACAAGATAGCCTGCTTTTCCCTTCAGAGCAGCTGATGGGATTGTTCTGCCAACCTGGTGGAAAGGAGCCCAATGCTTAACCCCCAACACCAAGAAAGGCAACCCCCAACCCAGATCCAAACAAACCAAAGTCACTGTCATGGAGTCCATGTCGATTCATGGAGACCCTGCAGGACAAGGTAGAATTGCCCCTGTGAGTTTCCACGGCTGTAACTCCTTAAGAGAGTAGAAAGACCCGTCTCTTTCTCCCTGGGGGTAGCTGATGGTTTTGAACTGCCGACCCCGCAGTGGGTAGACCAAGACATATCCACTACACCACGGGGGCTAAATTTGAAGAGCTGGTTCCTATCACTCGCCTTGGTTGGGCCCAGCAGTTAGTTTTAACAAACCTCCAGGAACATTCAAAATGCGCAGTGGAAGCTGGAAAACGTTTGTCTATTGAAGTATTGTAGCATTTGTAACCTGAATCCCACTCCCACACAAGAGATTCTGTGTTCAATACATGGAACACTCAAATTAAGTCTCCATTTTTGAGCACCGTATCTCCTACAAAACCAACACTTCTTTTCTCTAAGATGTGATATACGAACTGGATAAATGTAGAATTCAGAATAGACTATTATAAATAAGCAAAATTCTTCATAAGTTTGCCAACGCGGTATGTGGGATTCATCTGTTGAGATGCATTGGAAGAGTTTTCATCTTCTGAACATCTGTGAGATGGAGGAATTTTTACTTTGGTGAAGGCATTTTGTGTGAATATATATGTATATATATACATATGTGAATATGTATACACACAAACTCCCTTCACAGATGTATATATAGTAATATGGTTTAAAATAATATTTAGAGGTTAGGAACTAAAAATATCTTACCTTTGAAAGGTGAATCCGTTTGAGTTGCATGTGTAACTTACCATTAGTAAAAATCAAAATCATGAGAGATGAATGAGAGCAAAACAGTTGCAAATAGAAAATTACCACATTGTTTCAACCTTCCCTCCCAGCAAAATTACCAATATGGTTTATTCACCTGCTATATGCTACTTACCACATGTAACAGTGCACATTCCAAATTCTACTTCTTTGGTTATTGTCCTATTTGGAACTAAACATAAAGTACAAAGATACATTATTTAATCATGTAAAAACCTTTCTAAGTGAAAAACTTAATTAGGTATGGAGATTACATATGCTTGTCAAAACGTAATCACATGGTCAATTGAACTTTAAAAAAAAAGATTTCTGTATAAGTCAGAAAATAATTACTTTTCCTAATACACGCTCTGATAATGTTTATGTTAAAGAGACTCAATCCTTTAAAAAAATTAAGTTCACAAGTAACATGCAAACAACATTCATACTTAAAGTTGCTGTGAGTCATAATAGACTCAATGGTAATGAGTTTAGTTTGTTTTGTATTGTTTGTAGAATTGAAAGCTAATTTTTTTTTCATCAGAGAGTTCAAACTCAATAAAAAAATCAGAAAATACAAATAGATCTCCCAGGATTCAGGTCATATTTTTCTATTCTCTATTTTCCAAAAAGCAAATTGAACATATAATTTCCTTCCAAAAGGAACTCATTGCCTTATACCACATATTTATTAAAATTATAATAAAATAGGTAAGTTCTATTCATTTTGCAGATTGACTGCAATTTCAAATAGATCTAAAATTCTATTTCAACACCAGCTTGTTCAGGGTAAGCTAGGAGTATAGAAAAATTGAGAAATTTAATATTACTGATTCTAAATAAAGTGCTTCGTTCTTTTTCTAATGTCTAGGCAATTTGGAATGAATTCCACTCTCTGGGCACACATGACAAAAAAGAACACTGGTGGCATAGTAGTTCTGCATTGGACTGCCAACTGCCAGGTGAGCTGTTCGAAACCACGACTCTCTCCAGGGGAGAAAGAAGATGCCTTTCTACTATTGTGGAGAATTGCAGTCTTAGAAATCCACAGGGGCACAGCTCCACCCTGTCTTATAGGGTCATTATGAGTCAGAACCAACTTGGTGGTAGCGAGGTAATTTTGTTGTTGTTCCTTTTTAAAGGCACACAAGGGATCTGACTGGGCCAGAAATGGCTCCAGAATAACTAATGAAAACAATGATATATACCTTGATAGCTCAGATTTAAGATCCATCTCAGTAGAGAAGCATTATAAAATGACATGTAAAGGGTGATTTTTTTTTAAAAAGCAATTTGCCAAAGCTATGTTTACATTTGTTGCAGCTTAGGGTGTCTGTCCCCAAGCAAAACAAGATATGCATCTTGTTTTGAGGTTGGGACTTTTTAAAAATAGAAGGCCAGGCCTGTCTTCTAGGTGACTCTGAGTGGGTTTGAGTGGCCTGGGAGTTGGGCACTCAGCTCTCTATACTGTCTACCAACTCGTTGTCATTGAATCAACTCTGACTCATGACATTTCTACAGAATACGCTGTAACTGCCCCCATGGGCTTCTGAGACTGTAACCACAATGGGAGTGAAAAGCCCATTTTCCCCTCATGGAGCAGATGATGGGTTTGAACAGCTAACCTCATGGTTGACAGACCAACTAGCAAGCCTCTAGACCTTCCTGGCTCTCCCTGCACTGCCCCAGGACTGCAGTTATCACAGTAACTGAGGGCCAAGCAGGTTACAGGAGAAAGAGGACAGGGTTTTGACGCTACAGATTGGTTGCTGCCTCAAATGCACTTTCTGCCCCAAGTGGAATTTGAACAAATGACTTCCGTTCTCTTGGGCCTAGTTAGCCTTTGTATAAAATTTGGAAAGGAGAACCTATGTCATTTGATAATGATAAGAATTAAGTGTGATAATGCATGTTAAAGTATTTGATTACTTGTCAGACAACATAAAAAAATAAAACAAGCCATTGCTATTGTGTCATTCCACTTTATGGTAACCCTACCTGTCTGCCGCTCCTCTAAAATTTGGCACCATAAACATCATTTAAAAGGCCAATTACTATCAAGTCAATTCCAACTTAATGGAACCCCATACGTATGAGAGAGGAGCTGTGGTCCATAGGATTTTTGTTACTTTTAATGATATTTTACTGTGCTTTTGGTGAAAATTTACATAGCAATTTACATTCCCATTTGATAGTTTCTACATAAATTGTCCATAGTCTTCCTAACCTCTTATTGTCTCATCATTTCTTTAAAATAATTGCTAACTTTTTGGTCTCGGGGAGATGGTTTTTTAATGGGGCACCATCCTCATAGATAATATCCTTTATCATTATTTCTGTACCAATGTCCTTTTTTGCAAAAAGGTGACGTGGTATCATTTTGGTTCAATATTTAAAGAACTCAGGGGATTGTCAGGGAGTCCTCTAGTCTCAACTGATCCACTAAAAGCAATTTTTTTAAGACTTGAAGTTCTGCTCTGCAGTTTTCTCACCCATATGGCTTTTTAAATGGCTTTCATCTTAACAGGAGCTCTGGTGATGCCACCGTTAAGCTCTTGACCATTAGCAGAAAGCTAGCATGAATGTATTCAGTGGTACATACAGAGAGACCAGGTAATCTCAGCCTCCTCTAGAGATTTCAACCCCAAGGACGCTGTGGGGAGGTTCTACTTTGTCACATTGGGTTCCTATGAATTGACATCAATGGCTCACACTCAACCACAGCCAAACAATCTTACAGAAACATATCACCAAACTTTTCTTTAGAGGTCCCCTGGGTAGACACAAAACTCCAACCTTTCTGTTAACAGCTGAGTGTGCCAACCATTTTTGCCACCCAGGACATACAAATGCCGAAGACATTTATTTATCTATCTCAAACTCAACCTGCATTTATGGATTTCATTGAATATAACATGCTTTCCCATTTTGATTACTATAACCCCCCACTTTAATAAATACTTTCTTCTGCATTTACAAGTTTTAAATACAAAGCTGTGACTACAGAGTAGGTGCTTGATGGGTAAATCTTAAGTAATTACTGATTTTGTTAAAAAAATGATTTTGACTATCATGATTATTGACTATAATTTTGAATGGACATTTCCATACTCAAAGTGCTTGTGCACTGCCTGCTGACACATCATGTGATCTAAATAAAAAGCTATGTTTTCATGAACATAGAAAATTAAGATAATGTATACTGAACTACATATTGGTCAAAAGAATGACTGCTGTGTTATATTTCTATATCTTAAAAAAAGCAATTCAACAGTCAATCAGCTCTGTTATTAACTACTAGGGGAAAATTACTTAATTTATCTTTCCTTTAGTTTCCTTACAGAAAGAAAATTAGGCAATTTAATTACATGGTTGGTAAAGTCTTTTTCTGCTTTCATTTTCTATGATACATTGAGTGCCAGTTAGATTATCCAATAATTTTCTTGAGTAGAAATTCCACAATGGTAAATTGATACCTCAGAGAAACTCTATGTCTATATATATGAGAGAAACAGTTTGATTGAATGTAGAAAGTTTCGGAAGTTTCTACTCTTACACTTATGAACAAAAGGACAAAAAATGCATAAGCAGTGAAGACCCCAGATACTAACTAATTGTGTGAAAGGAGTGATGCTTCCCTAGGCTTTATTCTGTTCAAGATTTGTATTGATGACCTAGACAAGAACATGCACATCACATTGACTGAATTCATGGGGTCTATGATCCTAGGAAGAAGATCAACAATGCTAATAAGTCTGACATTAAAAATGACAGCTTGGAATAATGGATACATTTAACATAATGAAACATAAGGAAAAGAGATAGCAAGTCCTACATGTAGGGCAGAACAGTCAATTATCCAAAAATGCTATTTGGGTTGACTTAGTTTGGTATGAAGACTGGGTAAAAAGAATAAGTGGAGAGTGTGGTTTGCAGAGAAGCAAGAGAGCAATGCCTGCCTTAAAAAATGATTGTGTTTTATATTGTGGTGATAAAAGTTGACATTCCCAATGAAGCAGATAACAACCCTGTGCATTTTTGCTCTGGTCAGATTTTCAAGAGTACTTTTCAGGTTGGGGCAGCACCCTTCAACTCTTGCTATACCCTCGGCATCCCACTTTTTTTTATTTAAGGAGTGCTTTTTGATAGTTGATTTGTATGTCTGGTATTTCGTTACTTTTATTTATTTTTAATTTTATTAGAAATTACCCGAGCAGAAAGTGAAAATACAATTACATTCTAGTGTATGTATTTTAATCTCTTATTGTCCTTCAGGTCAATTGGACTCTTTTATAAAATAATTCCATAAAAATGCACACCATCACAAGCAAGCACACATCCTCTGCTGTTTTCTTATTACTTTGCTCAAATTATTGCACCCTCTTCTCAGCTGCTGTGAAATAAGCTAAGAGGTGCCCTTTTTGTTTGCCTTTCATTGAACATAGTTGAGAATCTTGCTCACAAGGATGAGAAAAAAACAACAGAAAGAGATATTTTACAATCAGTGCACGAATCAGAAGAGACTTTGGTGGCTAATGAAGATGTGAAATTGATTGTAAAAGCAAAAATCTTAGAGAGTAAGAGTTGCTGGTATCTATGTCCTAGATGGATGGTCTCTAACTCGAAAATCAATGAATGGATATTATATTTCTAAAGAGGAAAAGTCTATATAATAGTCTCATCTGATAGTCTTGACAATAGCAAAGATTTTGTATACTGAAATAGTTTGTGTCATGAATCTGAGCCATACCATTTTGTTAAAAAAGTGTAGGAAGTATTTGTTCCTCCTGTGATATCTATGCATAAATTTTACTATACTTGACATGTAAATGAATAAACGATGTTGGCAGGTGTATATATAAAGGTGATTAGAAGAAACTAATGCAGGAAATAAAAATTCATTAACCTGGTCATTCTAATTGGTGTTTATAACCTATAAATGAGCATATTTCACAATTATGAAGGCTCAAGAAAACTGTAAACCTTCTAAGTGTTTGAAAGAATCATCTTGACAGTGTAAGTGCAAAAAGAACCAGAAGTAATGATAAGTTAGAATCCATTAAGAGATCTATTTGAAATATTACTGATTTCAGTTAATGAACAGTAAGTTGTATTTAAGGGACTTTGTCTATTTGGGGTTTCTAAACTGTCAAAATCAGAAACTATGGCTTGACAGTGTGTGCCTTCCATGTTTATACCCTTAAACTTTCTGATAAAGTTGCTTTCATAATCTCTTTATGCTCACCCTTGTAAATTATATATTATTTAGAAATACAAAATCAACAAGGGTCCATTGAATAATGATGTTGATTTTCTCTGGTTCACCAAGCACCCAGGGTTACTTTCCTACATTTTAATGATAGTTCAGGAATTTTCCATTTTCAGGCCCTTCAGGTTGTTTTAAATTCTGGATTCTGGCAGACTTCCAGGGGAAAGTGCCTCTGCATGACATTTTATATATAAAACCCCAGAAGGTTCCAGGACTTCCTGAAGTTCATCCTTGCCCCTGTTTCATAGAGGAGAAAACTGAAGGAGAAAGAGAGAAACTTCCCTACATCTGAATTTGAACCCAAGACAGTCATATCTTACTACAGTGTGTATGTGGGGTGGGGGTGGGGGGGAGCGCGGAGAGGTAGGAGTGGTGACACGTGGAGAATAATGTAAACTTCATTACAGCTAGATCTATATCCTGACCAGTTTGCAATTATAATGATTAATTCAAGTACTTTAAAAGTCAGGGGGTGGAAACTAGGCCCCGGATTTTTGGACATGTTCTTTATTTCCTTCGGCATCTTCTCCTTTTGCATTTCCCTAGCCCAGGACAAACCTAAGCTGTCTGGAGTGGAATGTTATCAAGGCAGTACAAACCTTGATCCCACAATTAATCTCACATAGCCAATTGTTTTCTGTCACGGAGGGTCACTAGCTGTCACGAGGGAATGAGAGGAAAGCTGATAAACACAACGTACATTCTATCTGTCTAGAATGGAGGAGGCCTGAGAATGCCAGGCCGCTCAGCTGTGTGGGTCAGGTTTGGGGGAAGAGAATTGCCCTCTGTTAGCAGGCTGCAAATCCAAACTGACCTTCCTTCCCTGGCAGCTCTGGAGTTTCTAATCAATGTAACATTGTGCAGGGCTGCTGGTCGGCTTTTATTGCTTAATGAACCAGTAGAATAAAGTAAATTTATGTGCCTGGCGCAAGCCCCTCTCTTCCTTTGGTGAACACCTACCTATCTTCTAACAAAGCAATCGCTGTGTACCCTAGATAGAGTTTTCTACTGCCCCCCTTCCCCTGGGGTCTGGGCTGAGCACACCCACAGAGCACCACCACTTGGCCCAGAGACTACACAGCGAGGGCAACGGGACACACCCAAACAGAACAAAAATCTGCCCAAAGTGAAAAGGGCCCTAGAGTTATCTGGAACTTTCCAGAGCAAACCACACCCCAGGGGAATGAGGACAAATACGTTCAAGGGATGTCAACATGATTCCTGTGGGTGAGGGGAGCTCACCTTTGCCCCACCCACCTTAAAAAGAATTAAAGGAAGCAGTAGCGTGCTCCTTGGCCAGACAACTTGTGTTTGGCTGTCTTTCTGCCTGTTTGCTGATCTAACAGGGGTTGCGCGACATTCGCATCGCTTTGTAAAGGCCATGCGGGACACGGCTGGGCAGCTTGGTCCACGGGAGCCCCGGGGTGCACCAAGAGCCACCCGGGGAGGGTCAGCGGAGCGCGGACCCCAGGAAGGGCCGCCCCCAACCTTCGGCCCTCACCCTCATCCTCGGGCTCATTGGCCATCTCCGCCTCGGCCTCGTTCTCGGCCTCCGCCTCGGCCTCTGCCTCCGCTTCGGCTTCGGCCTCGGAGTCGGCGTCTTCGTCGGGGTCGCTCTCTTCACTCGGACTGTCCCGGGAGATGACGGGGTCCAGGAGGTAGCTGGTGTTCTTCCCGCCCGCCGACGGCAGGCCCGCCACCAGCAGCCAGCCCAGCGTCAGCAGCAGCCCCGGCCAGCAGCCCGCGCCCCCGGGGCTCATGGTTCTCCACGCGGACGGCCGCCTGCCCAAGGCGCAGTTCAGGAGGTGCGTCCAAAAGAGAGACCCGACACGCCGCCCCCGCACTCCGAACCGAACCCCGAACCCTGCCTTTGTTCCCGGGCAACCATTGAGGCGTCACCACTCGTCACGGCCTTCGGGCAGCTTGGGGGGCTCGGCGTCCTTGGAATGCGTGTGAGACCTGCAGGCCCGGAGCTCCCGGAGGGCGCCACCAGGTCGTGCACGTCCCCCGTGGTCCCGGTCACCTCCTCCTGCACCGCACGCCCTGGGTGCAGCTAATTGAGCCAGGAAGTTTTCTGGAGCGCCCGCTTGCTCAAAGAGTTGTTGTCATCCTTTCTGGCCTGATTCTTCTGCAGACCAGACGCCACCTCCCCGTTAGCATTCTTCGTGAGACTTGGTTTCGAAATACTTTCTCCCGGAATATCCAGTTCGGCCTGTTTCCAGAAGTGGTGTTAGACGGAGGAAGTATGGTGCCCCGCTGATGGGTGCGAGATGTGGGGGGCGCCGTTTTCTCCCCGGGATCTGAACACTCCTGCTAATGCAGCCCGAGCTTGCATTTATGTGTAAGGACTTTTGTGCCGCATCATTGGTTCCGTGTGAGACTTGGTTATCAAAGTCACCAAGATGGAGAGCCTGGGCTTGGGCGGGGGAGAATGAAGCCGTTGTCAAGCTAATTATTGTTCATTCCGTATTTGGGCAGCTGATGCTTTGGGAAGCCCATGTTGGACTTAACCTTCCTCCCTGATAATTTCCATCATTTTCCTCTTGATGTGTTTTTGTTGTTGCTATTTTTGCTATTAGCCTTTGAGATTATTGTGCTTCTTGATTATTTTCCTACCACATTAGGTTGCTCTCCCAGCTATGATTCAGAAAATATGTCATTTGTCTCCTTCAGATCACTGACAAAAATGTTTAAAAGAATAGGTCTCCTCCACTTAACCAAACATGATGGCCTTCTACCAGGACTGGTCTCTCCTGACAATATGTCCAAATGTGTAAGACAAAGTCTTGCCATCCTTGCTTCTAAAGAACGCCTACCCTTACTTCTTCCAAATACAGATCGTTTTGTCATTTTAGCAGTCCATGATACTTTCAATATTCTTCAATAACACCACAATTCAAATGCATTAATTCTTCTACTGCCTTCCTTATTCAATGTCCAACTTTCACATGCATTGGCTGCAAAAGCGAATACCATGGCTTGGGTCAGGTCCACCTGAGTCATCAAAGTAACACCCTTGTTCTTCAATACCTTAAACAGGTCTTGTGCACTGACAAATCTGACCAAAGATAAGAAAGAGCAACCATCACTAGCCAGAATGAGGGATGAGACTGGGGAAATTACACTAGACCCTAAATGAGATTAAAAGAATACTCACAAAGGACTTTGAAGGTCTCTATTCTAATGAATTCAGATATGTGAAAGACATGGAGAGATACTTGGAAAAACAGACCCTCCCGAAATTAATCTCAGACAGACAGCAAGAAGCCCAACAAACCCATAGCAGAAGAAGAAATAGAGAGGGTCATCAAGATGCTACCAAAAAAAAAAAATGCTTGGAGTCATGTTCTTCACAGCAGAATTCTACCAAGCATTCAGGGGAGAGTTGATTCTGATCCCCCCCAAATTTTTCCAAAGCATAGAAAAGGATAGCAAACTCCCAAACTCATTCTACAAAGCCAGCATAACTTCGGCACCCAAACAGGGCAAAGACCCCGCAGGTATAGAAAACTACAGATCAAAACCTCTAATGACCATAGATGCAAAAATCCTTAACAGAAAATTCTATAAAATCCTTACACATAAAAGTATATAAAACATATCATGTACCACGACCCAGTAGGATTCATACCAGGGATGCAAGGGTGATTTACGTCTGAAAATCCATCGAAATTGTATAAAATACCAATAAGAAAAAGAATAGAAACCACAGGATAATATCCATAGACATAGAAAAAGCATTTGACAACATCCAACACCCACTTTCTAATTGAGACATTCGTGAAGATAGGAATGGAAGGTAAATTGATACAAGCTATCTACAAAAAGCCAATAGCCAACATCATAGCTAATGCAGAAAAGACAAAAATAGCCTCACTGAAGAAGAGTACAAGACAAAGATGCCCCCTGTCCCCACTTCGATTCAATATAGAACTGGAGTTCTAGCTAGCATAAGAGAGTGGAAGGACATTAAAGGTATCCAAATGGGAAAAGAGGTGGTGAAACTATCACTATTATCAGATGACACGATCCTATATACTTAAAAACCCCAAAGCTCCACCACGGGAGTACTTACCAGCAATAGAGAAATAAAGAAGAGTGCCAGCATACAAGATCAACAAACAGAAGTTAGTAGGTTTGGTATACACATCAGACAGAACCATGGAATAGAAGATCAAGAAGGCAGTACGCTTTGCAGTAGCCAAGAACAAAAATAATTAGGAATATATTTAATAAAAAAATAAAAACTAAAGACCTACATGAGGGAAACTACAAGACCCTACCACAGGAAATTAAAAGCGACCTCCGCAAATGAAAGAACATCCCATGCTCATGGATTGGAAGGCTCAATATAGTAAAAATGACCATCTTACCCAAAGCACTTTATAAGTTCAATGCTACTTCATTTCAAATACCAACAACTTTCAAAGAATTGAAAAAACTGATCACCAATTTTATATGGAGATGGAAGAATCCCAGAATTAAAAGAACTCTTCAAGAAGAAGGACAAAGTTGGAGGACTCACCTTATCGGATTTTAATACCTAATATACAGCTATAGTGGTCAAAACAGCATGGGACTGCCACAGTGACAGATACTCAGACCAGTAGGAAAACATAGAAAGCCCAGGAATAAAACCAGCATCATACAGACAACTGATCTACAAGAATCCCCAAACCATCAAGTGAGAAGCAGGTGTCCTTTTTAACAGGTGGTGCTGAAAACAATGGATATTCTTATGTAGAAAAGTGAAACAAGATGTTTACCTCACCGCATGCGCAAGAATAAAATCAAGGTGGATCACAGACCTAGAAGTAAAACGCCAACCCATCAGGAACATCAAGGAAGGAATTAGGACAAACCTAAGATCATTGATCCAGGAAATTCACAGGCTCACTGCAATAGGGAAAGGTCCACACAGACTGGAAATCGACAAACAGGATTTAATAAGAATAAAACACCTGTGCACCTTGAAAGCCTTCACCAAAGGGAAGGCAACCCAAAGATTGGGGGCTTTCAGCAATGATACATCAGACAAAGGGCTCATTACTAAAATCTCCAACATCCTGATGGCCTGCAAAAAGAGGAAAACAGTTAATCCCCTAAGTAAGTGGGCAAAAGACCTGAAAAGAACTTTCACTAGGGAGGAGACCCATATGGCCAACAAGCATATGAGAAAGTGCTCCCATTCAGGAGCCATAAGAAAAATGCAAGTTAAAACAACCATGAGATTCCATCTAATACCCTTGAGGCTAGCCCAAATCCGAAAATCAGAGAGCAGCAAGTGTTGGAGGGGATGTGGGCTCCTCCACTGCTGGTGGTCATGGAGATATGTACAGCCACTGTGGAAAGCGATCTGGAGATACTTAAAGAAAATGGAAATTGTTTTACCCTATGACCTAGTCATCCCTCTACTGGGCATATAACCAGAGGAGGCGACAAATAAAACACCACTAGTCATCTGCGCTCCGATGCTTATTGCAGCACAATTCACAATCACACAGACTTGGAAACAGCCCAAACTTCCTCCCTCAACCCCCATCATGTTCTCAATTCTACATTACAAATCTGGCTAGATCAGAGGTTGTACACAGGTACAGATAGGAAATGGAAACACAGAGAATCCAGCACAGATCATTCCTTCAGGACCAGTGGTGAGAGTGGTAATACCAGGAGCGTAGAGGAAAGGTGGGGTAGAAAGGGAAAACCGATTACAAGGAGCTACATATAACCTCCTCCCTGGGGGATGGGCAACAGAAAAATGGGTGAAGAGAGATGGGTGAAGAGAGATATGACAAAATAATTTATAAATTATTAAAGATTCATGAGGGACCGGTGAGTGGGGAAGGAAGAGAAAAATGAGAAGCTGATACCAAGGGCTCAAGTAGAAAGCAAATGTTTTGAGAATGATGAGGGCAGTGTGATGGTCACCTAACCAGGTGTCAATATAAGGATTACGAGTGTAGGGGTGGAGTCTAGCCTGTCAACCTGGAGATAGCCAATGAGACCTCTGTGTGGGCATGGCCTTCTCCTGAGAATGTTGGGAAATCTGGCTGCATTTCCCCATTGGAGGTGAGAGACTCACTACTCAGTCCCGTGGAGATGTTCTACTGACAAAACAAGACACAAGAGACATTTCAGCTGATGAGACATATGGCAGCATGATTGTAAAACCTGAGCCCTGAAAACTGAAGGACCCACTCAGAGACCCCTGCCAATGCTAAGATGCTTTTACTGCCACTGGATACACAAGAGTCTGCACCCACTTGCCTGTGATTGTCCTGGTGTCATTGCATGTGCTTGGTGAGTCTGAAGAGGACTTATGGATTGGTATCGGTCATATGGGCAGATATCGGACTTATGACCTTGTACTGGACTGGGTTGGGATGTTTTCTTAATGTACAATTGCTCTTGTATATAAAAATCTTTCTTGAACACATGAATGTTTATGATTTTGGTTCTCTAGTCTACCTGGACTAACACAGGCAACAAATGTACAAATGTGCTTGACACAATGGATTATGATGAGTTGTATGAGTCTCCAGTAAAATGATTTTTAAAAAATCTTGTGGGACAATTTACCTATGTTTTTTGATCTCTTGACTCTTGCTGCCCTGAGCATTGATTGTGGATATAAGTAAGCCAAAGTCCTTGACAACTTCAACCTCTTCTCCTTTTATCGTGAAATTATCTTCTACTTCAGTTGTGAATTGTAATCAATAACGGAGTCTGAGATCCTTTATCTTCATTCCTTCATTACAAGTGATGCAATTTCCCTTGTTTTAAGCAAGCAAGGTGGTGTCATCTGCATTTTGCAGGCTATTAATAAACCTGCTATTCCATTCGGGTTTTTCTGACGATATGATCAGTGTACAGATTGAATGAATATGGTGAGAAGCTACAACTCCGGCACACACCTTTCCTGGTTTTAAACCATACAGTAGTCTCTTGTTCCGTTTGAACAACTGCCACCTGATCCATAGACAAGTGCCACGTGAGCATCATTAAGTGTTTTGGAAATCCCATTCTTTTCAAGATTTTCTATAGTTTGCTATGATCCACAGAGTTGAATGCCTTGGCATAATCAATAAAAAAAACAAATAAAGCATATTGTTGGTATCCTTTGCTTTCACCTATCATCCATCTGACATAAACAATGATAACCGTTGTTGCAAGTACTTTTCAGAATCCTGCCTGAACCTCTGATTGCAACCTGTCAATGTACTGTTCTAACTTTTGTTGGACAATCTTCAGAAAAATTTTAATTGTAAGTGATTTGAATGATATTATTCTATAATTTGAGCAAATCTGTTGGGTCACTTTTCTTTGAATTGGGTACAGGTACGAATTTCTTCCAGTCAGTTAAGTAGCTGTCTTCCAAATTTCCTGACTTAAATGAGTAAGGGCTTCCAGAGTTTCATCAGCTTATGGAAACATTTCATTGTTATTCCATCAATTCCTGGAGTCTTTGCCACTTGCCTCATGCCTTCAGTGCAGCTTGAACTTCTTCCATCAGCACTATTGCTCATATGTCACTTCCCAAAATGGTGGAATAGTTCCCAGTTTTTTGGTACAGTTACTCTATGTATTCTCTCCATCTTCATTTTATGCTTCCTGCTTCATTCGATACTTTGCCCATAGAATCTTTCAGTTTTTCCACTCAAGGCTTGAATTTTTTCTTGTTCTTTCAGTTAAAGTATGTTGTGTCTGTGCTTGCCTCTGGGCTTTCAACCTCTAGTTCTTCACATATTTTATTATTATCTTTGGCTTTGTTTTCTCGGGATGCCCTTTGGAATTTTCCTTCCTTTTTTCTTTGCTTTTAAATTTTACCTTAATAAATAATTTTATGAAAGTTCTTACAGCTATTCTAACAATTCATACATCAGTTGTATCAAGCGCATTCGTACATATGTTGCCATCATCATTTCCAAAATAGTTTTCTTTCCATTTGAGCTCTTAGTATCAGCTCCTCTTTTTACCCCCTCCTTCCCCACCCTCATGAACTCTTGATAATTTATTAGTTATTTTATATTTTACATCATTATCCCGTCACCCATGTTTCTGGAATTTTCTATTTTCCTGTTTGACTTCATTATTTCTTTCATTTGCCTTATCTCCTGTAAGATAAAGAGCAAGCTTCAAAGTCTCTTCTGACATCCACTTTGATCTTTTATTTCTTTCCTGTCCTCTTAATGACCTTTTGCTCTCTCCATGCTCTTGATGTCCTCCCATAGCTCATCATGTCTTTTCTTCAGTAGTGCTCAATGCAGTCAATCTGTTCTTCAGATGCTCTCGTAATTAGGGTGGGATAGACTCAAGGTCATATTTTGATTCTCATAGACTTGTTTTCATTTTCTTCAGTTTTATGTTGAACTAAAAGATGAATGATTGGTCATCTGTTCCATGGTCAGCCTCTGGGCTGGTTTTAGCTGCCGATACTGAGCCAGCATCTTTTCCCACAGATGTCATCAGTTTGATTTGTGTCTTCTATCTGGAAAAGTCCATGTGTGCCATCATCTTGTGTGTTGCTGAAAAAGATATTTGCTATGAATAAATCTTTGGTCTTGCAAAATGCTACCATGAGACCTCCAGGTTTGTATCTATCACCAAGTCTATGTTCCAGCTACTCTTCTTTCCTCTTTGTTTCCGCCTTTTACATTCCAATAGTCAATAATTCTCAATGCCTCTTGTTTACATATTTGATTACTTTCTGGCAAAAGTCACTGGGAGAATTCTTCCTTTTCCTCATCACTAATTTTTGGGGTTCGTGCAAACATTTGAATACCAGTTGTGTGAATTGGATTTCTTTATAATACTATCAGACAGCATTGTTCTTCTTGATTGATTTTGCGACTTCCTTTTTAACAATGAATGCCATGCCATTCCTCTTGATGGTAGTAGTCCCAGCACAGTAAATTATGATTTTCTGATCCAAAGTGGTCAATACTACTACATTCCAGCTCACTAATGCCTAAATGACTCATTTTAATTATGCTCATAACTTTGTCAGTTAATTATGCTCATAAACATAATATTTTAGCCCCTGACAAAGTTCCGGGCATAAATTGAACGAGTCATCTAGAGATGATCTTTAGAAGCAAAGACCTTTGTTTCATTGTCATATAAAATAGCAAGCATATCCTTTTATTTGTTTTTGGTTGCTGGGAAAACTAGAAAATATGCTTTTAAAGACAAAATAAGACTATATATAATTTTTTATATAGTCACTATATATAACTAAACATATATACTATTGTCACTGATACTATATATACTATATATAGTATATATATACTATTTATACTGATATCACTGCTGAGTGCTTCAGCAGTCAATTTAGGGTACATGTTTTCCTGTAGACAGCATTATTTCTGCTTCCCATAAATCCTATCTCATTCAACTCTGAAAAAAGTAATACCTTAATAAATAGTTTCTAAGAAAATATAAATGGGGACTCAGACTCTTGAAAAGGAACTAAAAGAGGGCTGAACCCTGGTAGCGTAGTAGTTGAGTGCGAGGCTACGGCCCACTGGCTTAGCGGTTCAAATCCAGCAACAGCTCTCAGGAAGCAAGGCTGGGCCTCCCATTCCCACCAGAGGGCAGTGATGCCCCGCCCCCAAAAAAAGAAAAGAAAATTTGCCAAAAGAATTGACACAAAATTGAAGAATATCTACTAAGTTACCAATTCCTAGAAAGTACTGTGCTTACTTATATAAATTTATATATGTGTACCCAAATATATATATATACATATATATATATATAAAATCTTTGCCCAACAAACTTACAGTTTTCTCACAGAGCAGCCATAAATAAGAGAGCAGCAAGTATTTAGTGGGGAACACGGAGACGGTATCTGATCAGTGTTTCCCAAAAGAGATGAATTTCAACTCCATTCCCTCATTTGCTCCTCTGATGCACCTTATTTCAGTTCATTCAACTCATTTTACCCTGACTGGCACTTGGCGTTTCCACCTTTATCTTCAGATCCCAAGGAACTGGGCCCAATCTCCAGGAAATTCTCTACCCCACTCCAGCCAAGAACATATCACTTATCATGGTCTGACCTTATATTTCCTGAACCTCCCTGTCTTGATTTTACACTTACTATGCTTGGAGACAGGAAAATCATTTCTTTATCCTACTTCACTTTTCCAACCCAAAGAACCTTATGATATGAAAATGAAAGCCAATTTGAAAACATTTCTGTGATAGAAAAATGTCATGGTCCAGAATTTTAAATTTTATCCATTGAACTGTGTTGTAGCTTGTGTGATGTTGTGGTGCTCAGAGTGATGTGATCGGTATTTCCAATGCCAGTATGATTGCCAAGCAGGCCTTCCTGAACAAGAGCAGAAAGAAGGAAGCCACATCTCAGATGTGAACCACTGAAGACCTTATGAGTAGTGGGAAAACACTGTCTGATTCATTGCCAGAAGGTGGACACCTGGGGTTGAAAAGATACTCAAAATATAACTGAGAAAGGTCTGCCTCTTCAAAGAAGAGTCAGCCTTAGTGCCATGGATGGAGCAAAGTTTCAGGACCTTCATTTGTTAATAGGGCATGGCTCACAATGGGGAGAAACAGCTACCCATAGCCAGTAATAACTAGAATGTAGAATATGAAAAGTACGAAACTAGGAAAACCGGACATTCCCAGGAGTGGAATGGAATGCATGAAGTCCAATAGCCTATACATTAGTGAGCTAAAATGGACTAGAAATGACCATTTTTTAATTGGACAGTCATATGGATTGCTGTATCTCAAGCTGAAAGAATTAAAAAAAAAACGCTAAGTTTCCAGTTTAAATAGTGAAGGAGTCTATGGGCAAAATACTAGATGATTCTAGAACCTTAAAAGAAGTTGGAAAGAATACACAGAAATCACTGTACCAAAAAGAATTGTTCGTTATTCAAACATTTCATGGGGTAGAATATGATCAAGATTCACTGGTGTTTGAGGAAGATGTCTACTCATTGCTAAAGACATTGGATAAAAACAAGACTTCAGAAATTGACTAACTACCAATTTAAATGTTTAAAAATGTTGACGCAGTGCTGGAAGCACTTGTTATTCGCTGCCAAGAAATCTGAAAGACTGCTACTAGGTAGTTTTGGTTAACTGAAGAGATCCATATTTGTGCTCATGTCAAAGAAAGGCAACCCAATGGACTGCCAAAATTATCAAACAATATTATTAATATCATTTGGAAAGAAAAATTTTATGAAAATCATTCAAAACTCTTGCAAGAGTACATCAACAGGGAGATGCCAGAAACCCAAGGAAAAGGCAGAAGAGGATATGTTAACAATAGCTCTGATGACCTTAGATAAATCTTAGTTAGCTGAAAACAGAGAATACCAAAAAGATGTTTATTTGATTGCAAAAGCATAAATTGTGTGGATGTAACCAATTATGGATAATATTGCAAAGAATAAGATTCTAGAATAATTTGTTGTGCACATGTGGAACCCAAACACAGAACCTATACACCGGCAGTGATAATTGGAAAAGAACAAGCCAGGAAAGATTTGTGTCTGATTTTATCCTTTCACCATGCTTATTCATCCTTTCTGATGAGTAAATAATCAGAGAGACTGGACTATAAAGAGTTGAGATTGAGGATAATGTTGCCCTTAGGTTTCATCGAATTGGTTCCAACCCGTACTGACTCTATGTACAATATAATGAAATACTACACCATCCTCACTACAGCCTGAGCCTATTTGTTGCAGCCAGTGTGTCAGTCCATCTCACCATCAAAGACCTTCTTCTTTTTCTTTACTCATTCACTTAATGAACCATGATGTCCTCCAAGGTCTGCATTGAAACCTGTGATGCGAGTCTTACTTGTAAAAGCAGGGAGGATTTGAAATGTTTGCAGATGAACCCTTCAGTATGGATTGCAACTCAATGTAAAGGAAAAAATGCTCACAACTGGACCAATAGACAACATTATAATAAACATAACAAAGAAGTTGTCAAGGGTTTCATTTTGCTTAACTCCACAACAATGCTAATGAAAGCAACAGTGGAGAAGCAAAACAATGTATTGTACAGGGAAAATCTGCACAGGACCTCTATAAAATGTCAAAGATAACTCACTTGAGGACTAAGGTATATGCGACCAAAGCCATGATACTTTAAACTGCCTTATATACCTGTCAAAGCTGAAGAATCTGAATAAAGATTCTTGTGATGCATACTGAATTTACCATCTTCCACCAGAAGAACACAAAAATTTGCCTCCAAAATAGTACAGTTAGAATGCTTATTATAAGCAAGGATGGTGGGACTTCATTTCACATCATTTGGACATCTTATTAGGAGAGATTTTTCTCATGAGAAGGACATAATGCCTGTTAGAGGGTCAGAGAAAAAGAGGGAAACCCACCAAGAAAGGTAACTGCAACAATGAATTCAACAAAACAATTGGAAGGATGGAGCAGAACCAGGCAGGGACGTGTTCCATAGTTCAGTCGAGTCTTTATGAGTTGGAACTGAGTCTCCAACACTCAAAGGCATTCTATCTCCAGGATGGATTTAGCACTCTTGTCTAAATTTGATTGGCTAAGGACACCTGGGCTTATTTGTGCACTTTCTACTGTTTCATTGGTCTGTGTGCCAGATTATTATTTTTTGTGCCAGATTATTTTGATTGCTATAAACTTCAAATATATTTTGAAATCAGGAATTGTGATTCCCCCTACTTTGCTCTGTATAAAGATTGCCTTCGTTATTTCCGATCCTTTGTAGCCATTGGAATTTGGGGTTGACTTTTTTCTTTTTCTTTTTTTTTTTTTTTTTGGCGGAAAACCAAATTTAAAAAGGAAAGCTGTTATCACTGTTGTAAAATTCCATGTGTTGTGGCTTTTTACCTACATTTTTGCTTATTATTGCTTATTTAGGTCACCTTTCACCTTGATCGAGCTGTGTTGACTTCAACTTATTGTTTTCCATAAAACCAAACTCACGGCTGTCAATTCTACAAGACAGAGCAGAACTGCCTCTGTGAGTTTCTAAGACTGAGCAGTTATGGGAGTAGAAAGCTTCATCTTCCTCCAGTGGAGCGGCTGGCTGCTTCAAACTGCTGACTCTGTGGTTCACAGCCCAATAGATAACTCAGTATGCCACCAGGGCTCCTCGTTATGTATTGCCTTGGGGTCTACTATCTAAAGCAGCAGTTCTCAACCTGTAAGCCACGACCCCTTGGGGAGCCTACTGACCCTTTGACAAGGGTCACCCGACTCATAACAGTAGCAAAATTACAGTTACTAAGTAACAACGAAAGTACCTTTATGGCTGGGGTGGAGGGAAGGGGTGGCAGACCATGACATGAACTGTATTAAGGGGTCATGGCATGAGGAAGGTTAAGAACCACTGATCTAAAGGCTGTGACCTTTTGGGAGTAAAGTGACAGGCTTGCCCACTGAGGAGTCTCAGGATAGGTATTTGTGGCACCCAGAAATTCCAACAAGCAGCTCAAGTACCCCAGTGCCACTGAGTTGACCCATATCAACCCTATAAGACAGAATGGAACCACCCCATAAGGTTTTAAGATTGTACATTGTTTGGGTTTTTTTGTCTTTGTGCTCCCCCCACCCCAGTAGTTTTCTTGGCTTTTAATTCATATATTGTACATTTCAATAGTTTAATCACATCAAGAGGAGTTGTATAGTCATCATCATAACCAGTTTTAGAACATGCTCTTCATTTTGATACTCAATATTAGCTCCCATTTCCCCTCAACATTCCTTACCATATCCCCAAGGCAATCCAGTTACCGTGTCTATAGATTTGCCTCTCCTGAATTTCATATGCAGAAGACATTAAAATGCAAACCAGCAAACAAAATACTTAACAAGAATAACAAGTAAAACAGAAACTTCAACTGAAAAGCAGAAAATATCAAAGACTACGGAAAACTTATATGGATCCTAAGGAAGATAAAATGATAGGGTGCTGACTTTTAACCAAACTGCACCTGCAACAATCCCCTTTCTAAAGCATTTTCCATGCTAGCAAGGTTATTCATATTCTTGGTCCATGGTTATAGGGGACTAACCGGAGGCTGACAAAGTCAACACTGTATCTGGATGCTCTCTCTGGGCTATTCATATCCCTCAACTATGATGAGTGGGAGTCACTAGAGACTAAATCCACGTGTAGGCTCTGCAAGTGGATTTGGGGTTCCCACTATCATCTCTAGTCTTCAGCCAACCAGGTGTTCATAATTTAAGTTCTGATGTCATTCTCTCCTTTAGATTTGGATTATATGATTTCAATCCTTGGGTAACACAGGCTAGTGCACTTCTTCCAAGTGGACTTAGTTGACATCTCACTGCTTGTTTGGTAACTTTTTGATAACTGGGCACCATCTACTTTCTTCACCACACTTAGATATAGCACCCATATTTTCAGTGACCTCTTCATGAGTCGAGCCTCAACTAGGGCCATGTCAAAAGAATTGTTCTTCTCTCGAGGCTTCATTTTCTGAGAAGGGCTTCATTCCATTCTTTAAATATCTGTTCATTTCTCCATGGTAACACATTTCTAATATCAAGTACACATAATTTCTACCTTCAAAATAGCTATAAGGCTCCAAGATAGAAGGATGTTTCAATTGGCAATATATTTTCATCTCATTTTGGAATCTCTGTACCATTCCAGCTTTGTACATGGCCTTCTTACCTATCATTTTGATGGCAACTTCCAAGCCAGTGTGAATGGATTCAGCCCTGTAGATACCAGCAAACGATCCCTTACCGAGCAGATTTCCAACCTGAAAATCCTCGATCTTCTCCCTGATGCAGGTCGCCATAATTCCAGCACCTGACCGTGCTCTCCGGGATATCTTCAGTCACTGGAAGCCGTCGAGGCAGCACTCCAAGCGGCCAGCCGGTCCTGGTGTCCATCAGGTTCACCTGTCTAGACTGCCACTCCTGGCGAAGATGGAACAGCCACGCAAGGTTTTCCAGACACCTTCTGAGACCTGGGTGGTTCTTTCTTTTCCTTTCAAAGCAATGTTGTTTTGACCTATATGTTAGGCCGGGTTTACTAGAGAAACAAAGTAAGTGACATTCATATATGTATAAGAGTGAGCTTTATATTCAGGAGCAATTATATATTGAGACCACATTCTAGTGCAGTCCGACTGAAGTCCATAACTCTGATACTAATCCATAAGTCCCTCTTCAGATGCATGCAGCCACTTATAATGATGCAGGATGCAGGAGTCTCACAGGTTGGTTGTGTTAGATAGGGTTCTCTGGAGAAAAAAAAATCAGGACACTAGTAATTCTCTTTATATATTTATAGAGATAGAAAGGTATATAAGATAAGAAATAAACAGTTAACTAATCTATAAAACAATACAAATGGCTCAGTGCAGCTCACTTGCATGAGACAGCCAGAAGACTGGCCGTCCTTGGAGTCTCCAGGGCTGACAAGCAGTCCTCTGTAGAGCAATTCAGGCTATCCAACCACAGGCAGCAAACAGCAATGCAGGTCACAAACAGTCAGCCAGATGACAGAGTCCGACAGTCCCCAGCTCAAGAGATGCATATTCCAGGAGCGTGACAAAGTAGGGCTTGAAGAACCTCAACTCACAGTAACACAGTGTCCCATGGGTAGTGTCACTTGGAGACTGGGGCTCAGGATGAACAAGACAGCCGGCTGGTCAGAAGATCCAAGAGCAAGAGGGCAAGGATGGAGCACACCAAGCCATTTCTATCTCTGCCCTTCAATTGATCTCATGTGTTCATTGGCCGTGTTGTCACAACAGACCTACCTATCATCTTTGGCCAGGCTGGCACCACAAGCTTACCTATCACATTGGTGGATGCAAAGTTGTGTGGGTGCAATAGCAGTGGAAGCAACAGGTCTCAGAGTCCATAGCAGGAAACCAAAGACAGATAAAAAGGAGACATGGGCAGAGAAGTCCTTATATGACCTGATTTACCGGTTGAATATCACCTTAACGTTTTTATATACCTTCAAGTTGATATGAAATTATTTTTCTACCACAACCTACTAAAAGAACTCCCAGGGAATATTATTATTTAGGTTGAAGATTATCTCAGAGCAGTAGTTTCAGGGACCCATCATCCTCCAATATCTAGAAAGCTGAGAGTCCATGCAAACTTGAAATTCTTGTTTATACTTTCCCTTTTGGGAATGTGATGGCTTTCTAGGACTTCTTTTAAAATTTAACAACTTTTCTGGGGGCTCTTATAACAATTCATCCATCCATTCCTTGTGTAAAGCACATTTGCGCATATGTTGCCATAATCACTTTTGAAAACATTTTTTCTACTTGAGCCCTTGGTATCAGTTCCTGATTTTTTATCCTTCCCTCCTCCACTGTCCCTCTTTCATGAGTCCTTAATAATTTATAAATTATTATTTTCACATTTTATACTAACTGCTTTGCCCCTTCACCTACATTTCTGTTGCTCTTCCCCCTTGGGGGTGGTGGTGTGGTGGTTATACGTTGATCATTGTGATTGATTCCCCTTTTCTGCCCCCCCTCCACCTTCCTCCTACCTTCATGATATTGCTACTCTCATTATTGGTTCTGAGGGGTTTATCGGTCCCGGATTCCCTGTATTGAGAGCTTTTATCTGTACCAGTGTATATGCTCTGGTCTAGCCAAATTTGTAATGTAGAATTAGAATGTTACATGTTTTGTCAGTGCATAATGGTTAGCTCATTCCTTCCTTGTGACCCTTCTGTGAGGGGATATCCAATTGTCTACAGAAGGGCTTTGGCTTTACACTCCACTCAGCCCACCCACATGTGATTGTTCATTCTGGGTCTTCTGGTTCCTATTCCCTGATCCCATCGACACCTCATGATCACATAGTTAGATGTGCTTCCTCCACATGAGCTTTGTTGCTTTTGAGCAAGATGGCCACTTGTTTATCTTCAAGCCTTTAAGACTCCAGATGCTATATCTTTTGATAGCTAGGCCTCATCAGCTTTCTTCACCATATTTGCTTATACACACATTTTGACTTCAGTGATCCTGTCAAGGAAAATGAGCATCACAGAATGCTAGGTTATAAGAACAAAGTGTTTTTGAATTGAGGGGGGACTTGAATAGAGGTCCAGTGTTTGCCTGCTACCTTAATATTTAACATATTACCCAATAGAGCAACAAAGCCTAACATAGAAGAAGCACCCCAGCCTGTGTGACCATGAGGAGTGGAAAGAAGCAGGTATCAGGCATCAAAGGCCAAAAATCATATCATTATGTGCCCACCCTCCTGACATGATCACTGAGGACAAAAGTGTGCAGAGGCAAGCAGAGTGGAGGAAACTAATGGTGCCCAGCTGGGATCTTAAAGGCTTAAAGGTGAACCAGTGGCCATCTAGTGCAGAAGCAGCAAAGTCCACATAGAAGAAGCACACCAACCTTGTGACCATGAGGGGTCAAAGGGTGCAGATATTGAACATCAAAAATCAGGAATCACATCATTAAGAATGAGGGGAGAACAGGGTGGGGGGCCAAGGCCCATTTGTGGGCAATTGGAAACACTCTCACAGGGGAGTCACGGGGAGGAGATGGGCCATTCCAGGTGCAATGAGGTAGCAATGAAGCATAAAACTTTCCTCTAGTTCCTGAAAGCTTTCTCCCCTCAACTATCATAGTCCCAACGCTACATTGAAAATCCAGCTGGACTGGAGGAGGCACACTGGCAGAGATGGGAACTGGAAATACAGGGAACCCAGGATAGATGAGCCTCTTAAGACCAGTGGTGAGAGTGGACTTACTGGATGGGTGGAGGGAAGGGGGGGTGGAGAGAGGGAGCCAACTGTGGGGATCTACAGATCGCCTCCTATCTGGAAGACAGACATAGACAGGAATGGGCAGGGGAAGATGTCGGGCAGTGTAAGATATGACAAAAACAACAATAATTTATAAAGTAATGAGGACTAGAGGGGGGAGGGGGGAAAAAGTACGGAGGGGGGAATAAGAGAAACTCATATCAAGGGCCTGAGTGGAAAAGCAGAAATTTGAAGAATGTAAATGAAAGCAGGCATGTGAAGGTGCTTGGCACAGTATATGTAACTATGTATTGTGAAAAGCTATGTACAAGCCCCCAATAAAATGATTAAATTAAAACAAAACAAAAATATTTAACATATTATATAGGTCCATAGATCTATGTCCCTATTGATTTATATAAATATAAATGTATGCACCTGTATTTATACCTCTATAAGTACCTTCTAGTTCTTTCCTATATTTCATTTTATTTTCCTCTTGACCCATTATCATGTTAGACCTTCATTCAGCTTTCTCTAACTCCTTTTGGCTACATTGCACTTGATCAACTCCTACCAGTCATTCTACACCCTCCTCGTCATTAATTTTAGATCACATGTTGTTCTGTTGTCCTTGGGTTTGCTCTCCTCTTTCTTCCTTTCCCCCACCTCCCTCTCTCCCTCATCTCCACTAAAATCATGAGTCCCATTGTTTTCTCCTCAGAATTATTTATGCTGCCTAACTTACCTAGTAAACATGCAAAAACACAACAAATACTCAAAGAACAACAGCAACAACAAAGAAAAGCTTATAAGTAGTTCCAGGTCTGTTTGTTGACCTTTATGAATGTTCTCCAGTTGAGTCTGATGCAGTGTCATGTCCTGCCCCCAAAGTCTATTTTTTTGATCCCTCGGGAATTCATTGCTTTGCTCCCCTCCCTGTTCTGTTGCATACCTTTTGTGTTTCGTCCCGGTGTGATAGGGTCAGATAAGGCACAATTCCTGCACTGTGTCTCTACTGTTGTCTCCATAGTGCTAGGGGTCAGTAAGGGGATATCATGTCTTGTGGTGGTGCCAGCCCTATGATCCTTTCCGTGCATTAGCTGCTCTGAGCAGAAATATTGTCCCCAGGGCTTGATGGGCCAGGATGCATTTCACTCCCTCGTTCTCTCTCCTTCCCTTTGTTTGCGCCAAGGGTGCGGAAGGCAAATAACTTTGGATTTCCATTTCTGAGCTCTTAAGACCAGGAACTATTATATAACTAACTAGGAAGCAGAACAGAAGCACTAAACATATTATTAGGCCAATTAACTGTATGTCCCATGGAGCCAAGTTTATAATATATTGGCGGCAATTGCAATAAATAGCTGTACAACTCTACTCTTAATATAATTATTCCATCATTACACCCTTTTTCCTTCCCTCCCACCACTGGTAGCCATTAATAAACTTTGGTTTCTATATACTTGCCTTTTCTTATTTAATAGAAGTAATACAATATGTGCCCTCTTGTTTTTGACTTATTTTGCTTAATATAATGTCTTCGAGGTTCACCCATACTGTAGCAAGTTTCAAGATTTCATTTCTTCCTTTGGCTTAGTAGTACTTCATTGTATGTATGTATCACATTTTGTTTGTCCGTCCACCTATTGATGGGAATTTAAATTGCTTCCACTTTGATTTTCAAAACCATTTTGGAGTAGACATTGGTATTCAATTCTCTTTTTGGGTGTCTCCTTTCAGGTCTCCGGGGTTTATACCTAGAATTGCAATTGGAAGGCCATATGGTAGCACTATCTTCATTTTTTTTTTTTTTTTGCGGAACTACCGAAACAGCTGCACTACTTTCTATTTTTCCAACAACAGATTAGGATGCCAATTTCCCCATAGCTTCCTCAATGTTTATTTTATGTATTTTCTTTTTTAATCTTAGCCATCCTAGTAGAATTAAAATGGGATCTCATTGTCATTTTGAAAAACATTTCATAATGACTAATGACTTTGAGAATCCTGTTGGAATTAATTCAAAGGCAGTGGGTACAATGAAGACTGTTATAATTTGATAGGAATTGCATTATATCTATAGTTTGCTTTGGGTAGTATTGCCATCTTAACAATATTAAATCTTCCAGTCTATGAAGATGAAATATATTTCTAATTGTTTAGGTGTTCTTTAATTTCTTTAAGCAGTGATTTATAGTTTTCAGGGTGCCAGTTTTTCAACTCCCTGATTAAATTTATTTCTGGGTACTTTATTATTTCAGATGCCATTTTAAGTGGAATTGCTTTCTTATTTTCTTTTTCATATTGTTTATTGCCAGTATGTAGAAAGTCAACTGATTTTTGTGTGTTGATCTTTTACCCTGAAACTTTGAAAATTTTTATTTATTAGCTCTAGTAGCTTCCTTGTGAACTCTGAGATTTTCTGTATATAAATCATGTCTTCTGTTGCACAACTTTTTCTAGTATATTTAAGCTATTTTAATGTATGGAAAGTTAATTATATGCAAGTAAAACTGTATAAAAGTATCAAGTTGTATGTTAAAAAAGATCATGTCACATCTATATTCCAGGTTTGGACATATTTTATTTATTTTACTTGATTAATTGCTCCCAGCACAACAGCAGTGGTAAGCACAAAAAGATTTATAGAGAAATGTCTTAATCTTCATTGAATATAATGTCATCTATGAGAGTTTTTCATGAATGCACCTTTTCATATGAAGCAATACCATTTCTCTACCTACCTGTGGAAGTCTTTTCTTTTTAATTTGTGAAATCATGTTATAATTTATCAAAGGCCTTTTCTGTATATATTGAGATAATCATCTGTTTACTTTTCTTTATTCTATAATCATCTATTTTCTAATGTTGAATTACCCTTGCTCCCTGAAATAAATACCAGTTAGTTATGTTGTACAATCTTTTTATATGGTGTTGAATTCAGTTTGCTACTATTTTGTTGCATATTTTATATCTATACTTGCCTTCAAATAGTCCATGAAACATTTATTCTGAAAAACTGTTCACAAGAACAGTGAAAGTCTATAGTATTTTACCAAGGTCACCTGTCACATTTCCTGCTCCCCATTCAGCAAGTAAACAACTCTACTCCAAATACAGCTAAAAAGTTACTGTAAGAATGTGAATGCAATAGATAGTCAAAGCTTAGCATTCCCTAAAGAGACTATTAGTAGACTTATGGACATTAAGGGCAATTCTAAGGAGGACTCAGAAAAAAGCAGATATGGGAATGTCTTCTATCATAATAAACAGAATGATACTACAAATGTGGATGTTAAATATCTTTCTATTGACATCTAACAATGGAAGGATGAACATGTTATTGGACACCAGAAAAAGAGATAGTCCTCTGTAATAGAACAACAAAGAACTTGTGGGAATTACATACAAATATTTTGTAGAGCATAGACTTTGCAACCAATGGGTTTGGATATTTGTATAATGGCGGAAGACAAATGGGTGCAGAGGCAAACATGGTGAAGGAAAAAGCTGATGGTGCCTAGCTACCAAATGATAAAGCGTCTGGGGTCATAAATGCTTGAAGGTGAAAAAGCAGCCAGCTAGCTCAGAGACAGCAAAGCCCACGTGGAAGAAGTACACCAGCTTCTCTGATCAGGAGGGGTCAAAGGGAGCAGGTACCAAGCACCAAGGAACAAGAATCACATCACTATGAATGAGGGGAAAGTGAAGGGTGGGGACCCAAGGTCCATTTGTGGGCAATTGGACATCCCCTTATAGAAGGGTCACTGGGAGGAGACAGGCCAGTCAGGGTGCAGTGAAGTAATAATGAAACATACAGCTTTCCTCTAGTTCTTAAATACTTCCTCCGCCCATCTATCATGTTCCCCATTATGCCTTACAAATCCAGCTATACACTCGTAGAGATGAGAACTGGCAACACAGGAAGCGCAGGACAGATGAACCCCTCAGGACCAGTCGTAAGAGTGGAGATAATAGAAGGATGGAGGGAAGGTGGGGTAGTGAGGGGAAGATGATGGTCTGCACAGAACCTCCTACCTGGAGGACAGGCAGCAGAGCAATGGATGGGGGAGACATTGGGTAGTAAGTTATGACACAATAATAATAATTTATACAATATCAAGGAGTGTGGAGGAGGAGAGTGGAGTTGGAGGAGAAAAGATGAAAAGCTGATGTCAAGGGCTCAGGTGGAAAAGCAGATGGTTTGAGAATGATGAGGGCAGCAGGCATGCGAAGGTGTTTGGTACAATATATGTATGGATGGGTTGTGATTAACCATGTACAAGCTCTCAATAAAATAATTGAATTTTTAAAAGATTTTAAGTGAAATTTTGAATTTGATTTCTTCTTGCTGCTTATAAAATTGAGGAGGAAAGACTGAACTTTAGAAATGAACTACACAAAAAGAAAACAAAATTTAAGTTTTGGAAAAAAACTATTGTAAAAATTAAGAGAGCATCCCCTAGAAAGGATGTGACTATATAGCCATTTGTTAAAAAGATTAGGCCTTTGACTAAAGAAAGTATTCAGTCAGCAAAATTTCTTGCAGCTAAGCCAAGAGGAAAAGAGAAAGAATAAAATTAAATACAACTATCTGCCTCCTTTTTCAACAACACTAACAGCGAATGTACACATGAACTTTTTCAGATGGACTGCACAGAAATCAAATGGACTACATCTGTGAGAAGAGATGATGGATAAACTCAAAATCAGCAGTTAAACCCAAACCAGGGGCTGAATGTGGAAGAGACCATCAATTTCTCATACTCAAGTTAATGTTGAAGCTGAAGAAAATTAAGAACCTAATTGCAACTTTGAGTCTATCCCACCTAAATTTCATGATATCTCAAGAACAGATTTGTTGCACTGGCTGCTCATAAGGAAGATCTGATGAGCTCAGGAAGGACTTCAAGAATAACAGTCATGGATAAATCAGATGTGAATGGTTAAAATGTTTTCACTTAATCTCACTTTGGGCTTGATCTGCTTTTTAATATTTTCTGTGGCTTTTCATGTTGGAATTTATCTGTCATATTTTCACTGCTGCTAGCCTACTTGACTATTTGTTATATGTTTTTCTATTCTTTTGGTAGATGAAACAAGGATAGATGAATCTATAGATAAACAAATGGAACAAGGGTTCCATTTAATGCCTTGATTCGCTCCCAAGAAAATGATTTGGGGGTGAAAAAAAGAACATCCTTTAGGAAGAAAGAAAATCTCATTAAAAAAAACATGAAAAGACAAAAAGATCAAAATGGATATTAGGAGACAGTTTGAAACCTGCTCTTAATCATAGAGTAGCTAAAGTCAATGAAAGAAGTGATCAAGTCAAAGAAATGAACAGAAATTTACAAAGAGCAGCTTTGGAAGACAAAGTACATTATTATAATAAAAAGTGCAAAGACATAGAGTTAGAAACCTAGAAAGGAAGAATAAGTTCAGTATATCTTAAACTGAAAAAAAAAACTGAAGAAGAAACAAGCCTCAAATTGCAATATTGTGTGAGGCACAGGCCTCCGCAATTGAATGCGTCAAAGGGGGCAGTTGTGTGTTGAAGGGTAAATGAAAGAAACATCAGACACGGCATGCAAGGGCTCACCTTTTCCACAGAGACTGGAACCAGAGAGAGGATGCAATGTATTCTCTTATCTGGCTTATGTAATCTTGGGCTAGCAAGCCAAATCATACACATATGTACTAGGAAATGGTTATAGTACAGCTACATACATGTGACAAAAGGGGGACCAGCTAGGGGTATACACACAGCAGATACTTAATAAGATTGGCAGACACAGAATTAAGCTAAACATCCCAACCTTTCCTGACCCTGAGCTGATGTGACTTTAGGTGTCCCTGAGCTCTTCTCTAGGGAAACAATCTTTGATCCTTATCAAAAGGGTATGAACCCTTTACTCAACTACTCCCTCAATGCAAGAACACCTTGTTCTAACAATCTGACATTCCATGATACCACCCTCCCTATACCATTACTGATGATAAGATGGGTCCATAAACAAATGTGGTGAAGAAAGTTGATGGTGCCCCTGCTATCAAAAGCTATAGCATCTGGGGATCTTAAAGGCTTGAGGAAAACAAGTGTCCATCTAGCTCAGAAGCAATAAAGTCCACATGAAAGAAGCACACCAGCCTGTGTGACCATGAGGTGTCAATGGGATCATGTATCAGGCATCAAAGATGCAGAACAAAAATTCACATTGTAAGGGGGAATGTGGAGTGGAGACCCAAAGCTCATCTGTAGGCAATTGGACATCCACTTACAGAAAGGTCTCAGGGAGGAGAGAAGGAGCCAGTCAGGGTTCAATATAGCACCAATGAAACATACAACTGTCCGCTGGTTCTTTAATGTTTCTCCTTCCACCTCCCACCACCACTATCATGATCTCAATGCTACTGTAAAAATATGCCTAGACCAGAACATGTACACGGATACATATAAAGGCTGAAAACACAGGGAATCTGGGACAGATAGACCTCTCAGGACCATAATTGAGAGTAGCCATACCAAGTGGAGAGGGGAAGGGGGAAACCAATCAATGATCTGCCTATAACCCCTTCCCAAGAGGATGGACAATAGAAAAGTAGGTGAAGGAAAAATCAGTCAGTGTTAGACAGAAGTGCTCACACATTTTCTTCATGTTAGCTACTTATAAAATGATCAAGTCAAAATGATCTGCCAATTACAAAAATGCAAAACATGCATTTATTTTTTATTATATTTATTCATAAATGCACTGAGAATTCCGTATATGTACAATGTAAGTTTATGTACCTTGCATACTGCATGAGCCCATGTTGCACAACGCAACCTAACTAACTGTGTATATTCTTTGTCATTACCTGAGTTTGCTCTGATGACTTGCACTGAATGGAGTCAAGGATGCGTAGTCTGGACAGTAACTGCTGACAGCCAGTCTCATGCGCATGTCCAAACGATCATCAGTCATGGTGGAACGGTACTTGGAATTAATGATCTTTCTGTGAGAAAAGGCTAACTCACATAAATAAGTAGAACTGAATAATGTAGTCAAGGAGGTAGCACATTTTCTTGTGTGCGGGTACTTTCCCTCTGCAAGTAAGTCCCAGAACTGTTCAAGCGCTCTGAACTTCAGCTGAATGTCAGCTTGAAGTGTCAAAATCTCCCATTCAATATGAAAGTGATACGCTTTTGTCCTCTGACTTGGTCCAGCTCTCCCATTCATTTTTTGTTTTGTTTTTGTTTTTTTGAGGGGTACATCACTGCCCTCTGGTGGTCGTGGGTGCTACGCAGCCTTGCTCCCAGACAGGTGGTGCTGGATTTGAACCACCAAGCCAATGGGCTGCAGTCCCGCACTCAACCACTACACCTCTAGGGCTCAGCCCTCTCACATTCATTTTAATATCCTTTCTTACATTTAAGAGAAAAATAAAAAACAAGATCTAAAAACTGGTAATAACTTATCTTGTCAGTTTTGCTGAACTTAGTGCAGTTATTTGTGAATGCGTTTGACACCTAAGATTGCATATGATTGATTGCGCTGCATATCAATTAAGTGACAGAATTGATGACAGGCTTACACTTATCTTTTTAATAGCATGCGATCTACCCATACTAGATTTGCTATTGTGATCAATGTATTCAGCACCCCTGGTATAAGACATGAAAAAATAATAATTTATAAGTTATCAAAGGGAGTGAGGGTGGGGAAGTGAGGGGCTCAAGTTGGAAGAGAATGTTTTGAGAATGATGATGGCAACAAATGTACTTGACACAATGTGAGCTTTGACACAATGGATGGATGGATGGATTGTGATAAGTGCTGTATGAATCCCCAACAAAGTGATTAAAAGAAAATAAAAGAAGATGGTGATGGCAACATATGTACAAATGTGCTTGACAAAATGGATGTACGTATGGATTGTGATCAGAGCCATTTGAGTCCCAAATAAAATGATTTAAAAAGGATGGTGAGGATGTGGGCCCTACTTAGGGTGAGAGAGACAGTCAGTGTCTAATTGCTGTCAATGACAGACAGCCTTCAGGAAGGTGGCCTTCACCCAGATAACTTCCAAGCATATACATAGTAGCAACCCTGTGCTTCCAAGTAGTACCTTAAGATTGGCGTTGTTACAATGGGAGGAGGGGGGCGATATCATGGGAAACAACTTTTACTTAAGAGAATGTGACTGGGATGCATTTCGAGCTAATGATAGTAAAGGTCTTTCTCCACCAGAGTCTGCCTCCCAGACTCTTTAAATATGAGTGTAGAGAATTTGTCCACAGGCACACTCCTTCCAGCCTTTGTATGTACCTTCCTGTCGTGTATATATACTTTATTATTACATATGTGTATGACGTGGCTTGCTAGCCCACGATTATAAAAACCTGTTAAGAGAATACATTGTAGGGCTGAGCCCTGGTGGCGCAGTGGTTGTGCGCCGGACTGCGGCCCACTGGGATGGAGGTTCAATTCCAACAGTGGGGCTGGGCCTCCTACTTCCACCACTGGAGAGCAGTGATGCCCCCCCCCAAAAAAAAACAAAAAAAAAAACACATTGTACTTTTTCTCTGGTTCCAGTCTCCAAGGATGAGGCGAGTCCTTGCATGCTTTGTCTGATGTTTCTTTCATTTATCCTTCAATTATACAACCACCCCACAGGACAAATTCAGTTGTGGTGGCTGGTGCCCAACAATAGCGAAATATTCAATGGGCCCAATACTGAATGATGTATAAAGCTTCAAACAAAGGTGGAAAGAATACACAGAGTCACTGTCCCCAAAAGGTCTGGTTTATTGTCAACCATTTCAGGAAGTGGCACATGAGCCAGAATCAATGATACTGATGGAAGAAGCCCACTTTCCACTGAAAGTATTACCCCAAAACAAGGTCCCAAGAATTGAAGGAAGACCAAATTTTAATCTTTCAATAAGCTCGTGAAGTACTGGAAGCACAGACTTATCTATGGCAGGGAATTTGGAAAACAGCTATCTGGCTAACTAACTGAAAGGGATCCATCTTTTTCCCTATTCCAAAGAAAGGTCAGGACCCAACAGAATGCTGAAATACCACTCATATTACATGCAAGTGAAATTTTGCTGAAGATGATCCAACAAAAGTTAGAGCAGAACATTGGCAGGGAGCTTCCAGACATTCAGGTTAGACTCAGAAGAATCCTTGGAACAAGGCATATGATTGCTGATGCTAAATGTATCTGGGCTAAAAGCAAAGAATGCCAGAAAGATGTTTACTTGCCTTTTATTGCCTATGCCAAGGCATTTGACTCTGTGGACCATAACAAACTATGGATATCCTTGAGAAGAATGGACATTCAAGGATGCTTAACTGTGTTTATTTGGTACCTGTACATGGATCAAGGGGCACTTGTGAGAACAGAATAAAAAGGTTTTTTCACACAAGGATTTTAAGCATGCCTTCTTTTCCTGCTTAAAAATACTTTATTAAACATTGTTCAACTGAAACTGAATTTGGACAAAAGCAAGTCTGTGCTGAAGTCATTTTCTGCTGTGCGTAGGAATACAAATAAAATGGGCATCAAAGTATTCCACTAAAGAAATTGCAAGTACCTCAAAGAACACAAACATTTCCAAACACACAAGATCATGTAGCTCGTTCAGTATTCTTGGGATGGTGTGAGATTAGCTGACAACTGTTTCTTTGGTGGTTTTCTGAACTACTTCTACTTCTGAGAGTTTTTCATAATTTTCCAGTGTTTGCTGGAGGTGGTGGATGGCACTGAGGACATGACACTGCTCCCACCTCAGTTCCAGCTTATCTTCAACACTTTCTTTACTATGTGAAAGATGCTCTAATTCTTAACTCAGAGTCTCTTTTGCCTTTATGTCACTTTGGATGATGCTGGCTGACTTTTCCTAAAGCATCACACTCTTGGCATTTTTTTCATATTCATTTTAATTGAAGAATTTGCTTTTTGCTCAGAAATTTTCTAACGGGTTCCCATGATGCTGCATTCTATTTTTTTTTGTAAATTTTAAAATAATTTTTCATTTCTCTGAGAATCATATCATATACCAGCAATATTTTATCCATCGAAAATTTACACTGGACAGTGTACTCAGCATATATTGATACTGGCTATATCTCCCTCCTCGGGTCCAGAGTCACACCATTTTAATGAAGATTATTCTTTCATCATCCCCAGTGCCATCTCCTCTGTAGGGAGACACTTCTCTATGACTTCCTCATCAAACAGGGAAGTCTGGCTCCAAAGACAGCTCCCTTCACTGCTCATAGACATTGGAAAGTTAACTTGGAAGGGTTCAGGAACACATAAGCACACACAGTACCCAGCGATTACCCCTGAGGTAAAGGAGTAGTAGTGAAAGATGAGAAACCAGGGGCTTTCACTTTTTATTTAGTACATTTATTTTTCAGTTTTTTTGGGGGGGAGATTTGGGTCAGCATTAGTTAACTTTGTGATGAGACTATAGGTCATTTGGGGGTTTCTTCATTTTAATCAATGCTCGTTAAAAAATCAGTCTTGGATCTGAGCCCTGGCGGTGCAATGGTTGTGTGCGGGACTGCAGCCCACAGGGTTGACAGTTCAAATCCAGCAGCAGCTCTCTAGGAGCAAGGCTGGGCTTCCTACTCCCACCAGGGCAGTGACGCGAGAAAAAAAATCAGTCATGGATTCTATAACCTGTACGGCGGCAGCAGTGGTGCACCCAAACGTGTTTTAAATTCCAGAGAAGTGTGTGTCAGAGTTGTATCCTCTTGCCATACTTTGTCCAATCCATATGGCAAGCAAATAATCGGAGAAACTGGTTTATGTGAAAAAGAAAATGACATCAGCATTTGAGGAAGGTTTATTAACAAACTGCAACATGCGCATGACACAACCTTGCTTACTTAAAGTGAGGAAGGCTTGTAGCGCTTGCTGAAGATCATGGATTATAGAGCAGTGTGGATTACAACGCAATGTGTTAAAAACTGCAATCTTCACAATTGGACACATATGTAACATTTTGAGACCAGGGGAAGAGATGGAATTGATTTTGTCTGGTCTGGTTATACAAACAAAACCCATGAAAGCAGCACTCAGAAGATCAAAAACACCTTGTCTTGTGTAAACCGACTGCACAAGACTGCCTTAGGGTGTTGAAAAGTAATGATGCTACGTTGAGGACTAACACGTGCCTGACCCAATCCATACTATTTGCCACTGCCTCATGTGCATGTGAATTTTGCACATGGAACAAGGAAGGCGGGACGAATTGATGCATTTTAATTATGGTTCTGGTGAAGAATATTGAAAATACCATAGGCTGACAAAAGAACAAATAAATCTGCTTGGAAGGAGTACAGTCACAATTCTCCTTGGAGGCAAGGATGGTGAAATTTTGTCTTACATACTTTGACTTGTTGTCTGGAGAGACAAGTCCCTTGAGAAGGACACCATGCTCAGTAAAGTCGAGGGGCAGTGAAAAAGAGCAAGGCCCCCCATGAGCTGGATGGCTTGCCAAAGTAGCTGCGATATTGAACTCCAGCATGAGTACTTTGAGGATGATGGACACTAGTTAGTTTTGTTGTACATAGGGTTGTTATGGAATGGATGGATCACTTGATGGTACCTAGCAACATCTGTCTCCTGGGAAGTGGCTAATGAAATCACATGCCTTTAAATATTCATTTCCTGCCCCAGAAGGAGGGAATGATCCTGGGGCCAGATCAGAGATTAGTAACACTTTCAGAAGGATCATGGGGTGGAAATAGGTGGCTACCTTTATTTCACAGCACAAGGTCATCTTAGTTCTGGAGGGTAGAGGTGCTGTTCTTGTGAGCCAGGAGACGGGAACTGCCTTGGATAAAGGCGACAAGCTCACCACTCCATTGGGTCAGTATAAGAGGGTCACCAAAGCTGAGGGGCAGGGGGTGAAGGTCAATTCATGTAAAATAGTTTATCAACATTATAAAATTAGAAAGCCATATGATCATTTCAACACATGACTTTAATTGATCTGACTAAACCAGTTCCCTTTCATGATTGAAAACTTTCAACAAATTTAGAAGGGAACATCCCCAACCAGACTGGATGATCTCCTCTTAAGATCAGAAACAAGAAAAGAGTGTTCATTCTTATGATTTTTATCCAACATTGGACTGAAACCTCTGACAAGGGTATTTAAGCAGAAAAAAACAATATAAATGGCTTATAAATCAAAAAGGAAGATCTAAAGCATGGGTAAATATCCAGTACCTTATTTTTGGCAATGGATTTTTAGATATGACACCAAGAACACAAATGGAAACCCCCCCCAAAAAGAGGTAAATCTGGATGTATCAAAATTTAAATTGTTTACACATCAAAATACATAATTAAGACAGTGAAAGAAGATGCACAGAATGAGAGAAAACATTTATAAATCATATGCCTGATAAGGTACTTTTATCCAGGATATGTAGAAACATAACCTTTTACAATTAGTACACAAATGATAAAGCACCCAATTTAAAAATGGGCAAAGGATCCACATAGACCTTTCTCCTGTGAATATATACAAATGGAGCAAACATATTAAAAGATGTTTGGCATCATTAGTCATCAAGGAAATAGTAATCAAAACTACAATGAAATGTCATTTCTTTTTCAATATTCAGAACACCAGCTGTTTTCTGTGCCATAAATTTCTATCGAAGGCCAATGGTCACCAGCCACACCCACACCAGGTTGCCTGTGTTGCCAACAGTATGGCCATCAGCAGACCAGACTGCTGGTAACTTCCTATTTCATCTCATCTCTGATGATCTTGCCTTCCGAATGCCAGATCCTGATGCTGCAACATGTGGTGGCGTGGCATAGAGCCAGTGGTGGCTGGGATGGAAGCACAGCATGTTGGTGATGTGCCCTCTATCAGATGTATAAAGGTGCTTGCCTTCTTTGAGGGCTCACAGCATGGCTTGGCCATCCTTGCCTCCAAAAGCACAGAGGAATCCATCTGGAAGGAAAGTCACACGTTAGCCTGTGTGGCTGGTTTTCAGCTTCCAGTTCGTCAAGTTCCACACCAAATTGTCCAAGCCCCAGGAATCAAGCCAGAATTGCTGCTGGTGGGCAAAAACTGTACTCAAGCCACCCCTGAGTGGCTGTCATCCTGGACAGTGTACAGACAGACACCCAGAGTATTTGATAGCTTTGTCTTTCTGAAGCCAGAGACAATCTGCTAGCTGTCAGAGGAGGACACACTCAGCACATCCTTGATCTGGCCTACCGATTGGCACTTCGTGGTGTCCATTGTGAGATCTCAGAGTCACAGTATTCCATCTCAGGAGCCTGAGAGGGAAAACCAGCCATCAGAGGAAATGACTACATCACTATCAAAGTGAGAGTGACCACAAACAGGTGTTGGGCAGCGGCATAGTTGGTGTAGTCCCTGATGTGCTTCCACATGACGATGATGGTCTTGTCTCGTGAGTGGACACTTACATCCAGGAACTTCAAAGTGGTAACAATCTGGGCTACCCAGATATTGTAGTCCTCAGGGGTACCCTGAGTGGTCATTTGCTCAGTGTTTGTAGGAGCAGGTTTGGGGCTGTCGTTGCTGCAGTGACAAGGATGCACAACTCAGAGACACCCAGCAGTACAGCTAGAACACTACTTCTGCTGATGCCCACGGCTAGAACCAAAGTGTCAGATGAGAGCAGGGACTGGGGAGGATATGGAGAAATCGGAACGTGCCAGTGCTGCCAGTGGATTTATGGAATGGTGCACTTTGTCAAATCATCTGACTGTTCTTCAAAAGGGTAAAGATGATATTTCCATATGACCCAGCAATATGCATCTGCCCAAGAGAAATGAAAACTATATCCAAAGAAAAGCTTTATTCTTAGTAGGGAACCGTAGAAACAAGCCAAATGTTCACCCGCATAAATGGATGAGCAATATGCTACAGCCATACCAACAAAACAAACTGACTCCAATGTAGTCAATGCCGACTCATAGAAAACCCCTGTGCATTTCTAAAACTGTGAACCATTCACAGTTATGGAAAGTCCCATCTTTCTCCCCAAGAGCCGCTGCAGGTTTTGACTGCCGACCCATGCAGACAGCAGTCCAATGCATAGGGAAAAGAAATTAAATTCTGATAACATGCTACATCATGGGTTAACTTTGAAAACATTAAAAAGTAAAAGAAGCCAGTCACAGAAGTTCACCTATGAACTGATTCCATTTGTACTAAATGTCCAGAAAAGGCGCATCTATTGAGAATGAGATTTGAGAATGAGATTAGAGCCATGGTTGCTTAGGATGGAAGGGATGAGGAATGGGGGTAACGTGGAAGTGATAACAAAAGGATCCAGGGTCTCTTTCTGAGGTGATAAAATGTTCTATACCTGACCATGATAGTAGTTAAGTGCATCTACTAATACACGAAAAATGGAATTGCACATTTTAAGGTGTGAGTTTATGTTATGTAATTTATACCTCAATGAAGTTGCTAAAATTTGTTAAGCAAGAAAGACATTTTAAGTAGGGAAGACATAAAGTGAGCATCGAGTTTCTCTCAACTAATTTTTCTCTACCTGTGTATGTCTACGAGTGGAGGTTCCAGCCATCTCTGACCTCACTCAGAGTTTTTAAGAACATGCTTTGGGCTGAGCCCCGGTGGCGTAGTGGTTGTGCGCGGGACTGCGGCCTACTGGGATGGAGGTTCAATTCCAGCAGAGGGGCTGGGCCTCCTAGTCCCACCACCAGAGAGCAGTGATGCCCCCCCAAAAAAGAACATGCTTCAACCCATTTCTAGTTTGAGAAGCAGAACACCTGTTGAGAAATTTTGATGTAAAACTACAAAGGGAAAGTAAGTTTTAATTATAGTTTTATTTTTCATTGTGTGAAAAATTAAGAGTTGTATGCTGATTAATTAGCAAATAAATATATTTATTGCTGGAATGATACAGTAAAACTAGAATACTCTAGCAATGCTTATTTCATCATAAATTGTTATAGATCTTTTCCAAAACAATTTATTCATAAATTTTTAAAACCTTGTAAAGTATGTATTCTTGAAACCAATAACTCCATTATTAGTAAGTTGTGCTAAAATTTAATAGGTTAAACTATTAGACAAAGAAGTTTATGGCTGCATTATTTATAAGAGCAAAACATGAAAGAGATCTGAATATCCACATAATAGGAGAATGATTAAATGATTTCTGCACATCAATTCAACGGAGCATGATGCAGCCATTTCAAATTATGATTTGGAAGTCTAATTATCATTGGAATTGTTCTTAATAATTATGATTGCAATTAACCCAGCATTATAAAAAAAAGGAATGAATATAAAACCTTGAAACATCCCATTCTTTTCATGAAACCTCCACAGCTTTGCACGAGCTTATTCCTTGTTATCGTGGGAGCTGCTGAGATGGACCAAACTCATAGGGACTCTTTGAGCAACAGGACAAATCACTGCCTGACCAGCATCATTCTCATATTTGTTGCTGTTCAAGCCCATTGTTGCAGCCCCTGTGTCAATCCCTCTGGTTGAAAGTCTCTCTCTTTTTCAAGGACTTTACAAAACAGAAACGGGTAAACAATATGCTCCAGTCATATCAAAAAACTAAACTGACTCCAATCCAGGCAATGCTGACTCCCAAGTTAATTTTGTCATCCTCACTTATAAGAAGTGTCTGGCTATACTTCTAAGACACTCGTTTGTTCTTCTGGATATCTTTGACTTTCAATATTCTAAGTAAAAGTCATTATTTGAATGTGTGTAAATTCTTCAGTCTTTCTTATTTACTGGCCAGCTTTCACACATATAGGAGATGATTGAAAATACCATAGCTTGGGTTAGGCTTATCTTAGTTCTCAAAATGATATATTTGCTCTTTAATACTTTCAAGAGGCCTTATGCAGCAGGTTTGCCCAATGAAATATGTTATTTGATTTCTTTTTTTCTTTTTTTTTTTTTTGGGTGGGGGGGGGAAGGTATCACTGCTCTCCGGTGGTGGGAGGAGAAGGCCCAGCTCCACTGCTGGAATTGAACCTCCATCCCAGTGGGCCGCAGTCCCGCGCACAACCACTACGCCACCGGGGCTCAGGCCGTTATTTGATTTCTTGATCGATACTTCTATGATATTGGTTGCACATCAAAATAAAATGAAATTTTTAATAATGTCAATCTTTTCTCTTGTTTTCATGATGGTGCTTATTGGCCTAATTATTAGGATTGGGGCTTCCTTTACATTGAATTGTAATTCATATGAAGGTGCAGTCCTTTACCTTTATCGGTAAATGTTTAAAGTCCTCTTAACTTTCAGGAAGCAACAATGTGCCACCTACAATACTGTAGGCTGTTAAAGAGTCTTTCTTCAAGCATGATGCCACATTCCTCTTGATATAGTACACATTTTCAGGTTATTTGTTTGACATGCAAATTGACTAAGCATGGTGAAACTATGCAATCCTGACACATGCCTTTCCTGATTATAAATCATGCAATATCAACTTGTTCTGCTTGTACAACTGCTTCTTCGTCTATGCACAATCAATTGTTCTGGAATTTCTATTCATCACAAGGCTATCTAATATTTGTTGTGATCGGGCTGAGCCCCGGTGGCGTAGTGGTTGTGCGCAGGACTGTGGCCCGCTGGGATGGAGGTTCAATTACCGCTCACCTAGCAAAGGCTAGGCCTCCTACTCCCACCACCAGGGCAGTGATGATGCCTAAAAATATATATATAAATAAATAAGTAAATAAAATTTGTTGTGATCCACACAATTGAATTTTTTCCATAACCAATAAAACACAGGAACATGTCTTACTGTTATTCTATCTTTTTAATCATAACCCATGTAACATCAGCAATAATAACCTACATACTGTCTCCTCTTCTGAATATGGCTTGAGTTTCTGGCAGCTCCCTCTCAATCAACTGCTGCAAGTTAAAACATATATATTTGGCAAGACTTTCCTTACATATGATATTAATTATATTGTTGAATAATTTCCATATCCTATTAATAACCATTGTTTGGAACGGGCGCAAATAAAGAGCTCTTGCAGTCAATTGGCCAGTAAGTGGTTCCAGTGTTGCCTTTGTTTGCTATAACACCTCGACAGTTATTCCAACAGTCATGGAGCCTTGACTTTTGCCGGTGAGTCCTGATGGCATAGTGAGTTATGCATGGAGCATAACAAGGTCAGTAGTTCAAAAATACCAGCTGCTCCAGGGGAGAAAGATGAAGCTTTCTAATCCTGTGATAAGTTAAAATCTTGGAAACCTGAAAGGGCAGTTCTGCCCTGTTCTTTGAGTGGCTTCGAGTCAGACTCAACTTAACTCGATGGTGGTGGGTTTGGTTGTGATTTTGATTTTTCTCAATATCTTCAGGGCAGCTATGACCTCTTCCATTTTTATCCTACAATAAATAACTCCTGGAATAAATAAGTAAGTATAAAATATAACTATATGAATATCATTTGTAAGCATAAAGAAATGGGCAGGGCAATGAAACTGTTAAAGCCACGTCATGAAATGTAGGTGGGTTTTTAGTTTTCGGTTCATCTTTAAGTTGCCACTTTAACCCGGGGACAAGGGAATGACAAACGACCTAAAATTGATGGCAAGGAGAGTGTAGGATGCCTGGTAAGGCTTGATCAAGAGCAATGTAATTGAAAGGAATTACTAAACCCAAATGAAGGCTGAAAATGATAATGGGACAATAGAAAAGGAAATGGAGGGAAAAACTGGGAGGTGAAGGGCATTTTTAGAGACCTAAAAACAAGCACATATATATGTAACCCTGTTTTTATATATAACATTAGGGACATAGATCTGTGTGCACATATTTATGGTAAGTATTAAGGTAGCAGACAGACATTGGCTCTATCCTCAAGTCCTCCCTCAATGCAAGAACACTTTGTTCTAGCAACCTGGCGTTCTGTGATGTTCCTCCTCTTCACACAATCACTGACGATAAAATGAGTGCATAAGCAAATGTGGTGAAGAAAGTTCATGGTGCTCAGAAGACAGCTATCAGAAGACAGCGGAGGTATTAAAGACTTGAAGGAAAACAAGCGACCATCTAGCTGAGAAACAACAAAATCCACACGGAGAAAGCATGCCAGTCTGTGTGATCATGAAGTATCAAAAGGATCAGGTATCAGACATCCAAGACCCAGAACAAAATATCATATCATTGTGAAAGGGTGGATGTGAAGTGTAGACTCAAAGCCCATTGGTGGACAATTGGACATTCCCTCGCAGAAGTGTCACAACGAAGAGACGAGCCAATCAGGGTGCAATATAGTACCAATGAAACATAGAACTTTCTTCTAGTTCCTTAATGCTTCCTCCCCCACTCCACTATCATAACCCCAATTCTACCTTACAAATCTGCCTAGACCAGAGCATGTACACTGGTACAGTTAAGGGCTGAAAATACAGGGAATTCAGGAAAGATAAACCCCTGAGGCCCAATAATGAGAGTAGTGATACCAGGTGGGTAGGGTAAAGGTGGCGGGAGAAAGGGGAAACTGATCATAGTCATCTACATATAACCCCCTCTGAGGGAAATGGACTATCCAGAGTAACACATTATGGTACTGAGAGTGGGTACTGGAGAAATAAATAAAAATGGAGTGGAGATGTGTGTTTGACTTCTGCCACCTGGTAGTGTTTCTTTTTTGGCCAGCCAGAGTTCAAATATATCCTTGCAGTTTACTGATTTGTTTTCTGGAAACAATATGAAAAGTTATGACTATTTTGTTTGGATGCTGTCTTTGGTTATTCCTTTATGAAAGGTCAAAAATGAATGTCAATGTATTTTTTGAGCTCAGGGGTAGAAATCACCATTTGAATTTCTCAGAAACCATATTGCTTGAGGAAAATGGCAGATGGAAAGCCTGGCTCTGGATTGATGCCTTCAGAGACCTAATCCCATATTTTGTATAACTAGATTAGTTTAGAGAAGGATTTAGATATGCTAAATAAGGATTGAACTTGACTGTTTTAAGAATTGAGTTTAGTATCTGATTCTACTTTGTTTATACTGATTTCCTTTTTGTTATTATTGATATAATGATAGATATAAATGTTTATTGGGAAGGATGAAAATAGAGAGCTTGTAGCTCCCCTTGCCTCAAGCCATTAATTTGATCTCTAGAAGGGCTTAGCACATGCCTTCAGGGAAGTTTCTGAAAAATAAGCCCCATCCAGTACTTTGGAGTACTCAGGATATTTGCCTTCCAAGAGATCTACCTAAAGGTCAGATGGACAGATTGAAGAAAGAATAATTCTGGATATTTTTTGAAATCTTGAACCACTGGCTATTTTCAGATGCTGGGAAAAAAATGGAACCATGAAGACAACTCCTCTCTAGGACTGAATGTTAAAGGAAGCCTGTGGCAAGCTGAAATACATGCTAGGTGACCACCTGAATCTACTTGTTGAGTAGAAGTGGGAGAAATGCAGCAAAAAAGAGACAGGCTAAATCTGGCCACTGACACTTGAGGTCCTGGTTTACAAAAAAAAAAAAAAACTAAAGGAAAAAGCAAGAGCGAGTTGACTGGTCTGAAGTTCATGACCAGCATGAGATGGCTAAGCTTGTCGAGAATTTGTGATGGGACCGTGGTCTGAGGCAAGGCGACCAATGAACTCCTTGGTAAGGCTAGGAAAGGCAGCCCACATTGAGTTGACAGAACCCAACCAAATGAAGAGAAGTTATTTGAGTCTGTGAACTGGTGCAAATTGCTCCAGACTTTATGGATGTTCTGTTCTCATTTGGCTTTGCTTATGGATATGAACTTCACAAGGTTCCAACTGGAATGAAGATTCTTCATGTCAAAAAATATGACTGTTTCCTCAGAGCACTGGGTTGATGACATTGGATACCCCAAATGGGGAATAAAGGCATAGAGTTGTTGGCTTACAAATTGCCATAGGAGGGGGAATATATTCATAGGATTATAGGTTCAAGGTGTAATGTCTTTAACTCTATTGTTAGGTGTAGGATATTTTTGTTTTGTTCACTTGTATAATGTTATGTATAAATGAGACTGGCACATATTGAATTGTTTGCATTTAAGTTTTATTTTGTTAGGTACAGAATTGATTTCATTATTGTTTGTTTAAAAATTATATATGGTTACAGAGCTATGTGAAAATATCAAAATGACTTTTGGGTGATCTGTGGTAGTCACCTAATCTAGAGTCAATTGGAGAATTAAGAGTGTTGGGGTGAAGACTAGTTTGTCAATCTGGAGATAGTCAATGAGACCTCTGGGTGCATGGCCTTCTCCTGAGAATTCTGGGAAATCTGGTACTTCCTTCTTGGAGGCTGGAGACACTATCTTTCTCAACACACTCCCTTGGAGATGTTCTACTGACAAGACGCATGCCACTACGCTGATTGACCCCATGTTCTGGTAACTGGAGGAGTCATTTCGAGACCCCTGCCAATGCTGCAATGCTTAAAATGCCACTGGATCCAAAAACTTTCTATTCACTGGATTGTGATCTTTCTGCATTTGGCATCATTGCATGTGCTTTGTGAGTCTGAAGAGGACTTTATAGATTGGTATCAGACATATGGGCTAATATTGGATTTATGGCCTTGGACTGGACTGGGTTGGGATATTTTCTTAATGTCTAATTTCTCTGTATATAAAACTTTCTCTTATATACATATGCATGTTTGTCGATCTGTTTCTCAAGTCTACTCAGACTAACACAATGAGGGAAGGAGGGCGAAGAGGGAAAAATGAGGAACTGATACTAAGGTCTCAAGTAGAAAGAAAATGTTTTGAAAATGATCATGGCTACAAATGTACAAATGTGTTTGACACAATGGGTAAAGGTATGGATTGTGATAAGAGCTCTATGAGCCCCCAATAAGATGATTTTAAAAATAAATAAATTGCCACTGTTTTATAATAAATTGTCCTTAAATGATGAGCAATACTAAGGTTCTCCTAATTCATCAGGGAGATGAGAAACTTGAATTATTATCCTTGAGCAGTCTTACTCCCTGCAGGGCCAACACTGACAAGAAAATCTGAGGATTGGTGTGTTTGATCAGGAAATGTGGCATACTGACAATCCCCTCTTCCATCCTTCAAATAGAAACTTTTGAAAATGCATACAGATAATTGAAACAGGTTTCCCCCCCTTCTATGATGATCTCAGTGCTCCACTCTCTTTGCTAGTTAAAATCTGTTTCAGCAATGATTCTCAAACTTTAATTGCATGTTAATCACCCGGGGGATCTTATTAAAAGGCAGACTTTGTCTGAATCTAGGCTGGGGCCCGCAATTCTGCATTTTTAACAAATGGTCAGGTAAATGCTAATGCACTAAAAGTAACAAATCATGTAGTATCTGCACAATGTACTTATCTAGCCAATCCAGGTAACATGTTTGTGTGTGTGTATGTGTGTGTGTACTTTGTTAGATTTGGCCTTTAATATTGCAGTGACTTGATGGAAATTATGCAATTTATAGTACAATTTAGTCTGCATTGATAGCCCAATTGCCTTAGGTTTATTATTGTTGTTACAAAGATAATAAACAGTAGGTAGTGGTTCCAGGTTGGGCAGAGATTCTCATGGTTGGCAGTTTGAAACCACAAGCTGCTCCACGGGAGAAAGACTGGGTTTTTACCTCCTGTCAACAGGTATAGTGTCAGAAACCTGCCACAAGTCAGCACTGACTCCATGGCTGTGAGCTTTTAAAGTTACCTAATGCCCTTGGGTTTTGTGTCTTAAAAAAGAAGAAACAAATTGTTGTTTATATCACGTGTAGCAGATGCTCGAATTGTTCAGTGATAAAAAGCAAACTCTCACAAATGTTCAAAAAGCATCAATATACGCTAGTAACTGTTGCCGATGGAACTGCCAGCTAGCACTCTTCTTTCTCACAGGCGAGGCTCAGTAAATATTTGTTCAGCAAATGCCATCCGAACAAATTCATCCACACCTACAGCCATATCTTTGCAATGAATCCCAAGCAGTAATTTACAGCTACTGGCTGAAGATATCTTTTTCTTATGGTGTCTCAAACGATGATAACATGATCGCTTCAAAGTATGATGAAAATATTCATTTTTGTGGAAAATCTTAAATTGGTGAGATGCTGTTTTCATATGACATAGCATTTGAATTGATGATATCTTCCGGAGTTGGTGAGTAACTCAACAAATCTTATTTTCCAGACACTGTTCTCAGCAAAAATATGATACTGAGTGGTCAGTGTAAAAGACAGCAGCTAAAGTACTCTTTTCTCCCTTCTTTCTGTGCATAGCTAATACATTACTTCCCCCTTACTGAATTGTTGCCATAGTAATGTTTTAAGAACACTCCTAGATCAATATCAGAAGTGCAAAATGTATGTCAGATATTCTACACAGCACTCCTCGCCTGGCCCCCACCACCATGGTAGTGGTGGTGTTTTGCTCAACTGTGAAACGGAGATTTGAGCAACTTCTTACTACTGGATGGTTCGAGGATGTGAAGAATCAGTTAATCGGCCAACAACTGTTTCTGAACCAGAAGATCCCTACTAGGCACTCCACAACGAAAAGCACGCCAGCGGCAGAGGGTAAGTACTCGCCAAATTGGAAACACAAAATGCGATGCTGAAGGCGTCAGAGGCTGAGAGCCAGCTGCTCTTTCAGACAGATGCACGTGCTGATTTTGCCATATTGCCTCTCAAACCTTAAAAGTAAATGTCTCTCGCCACTGTCTAGTTCATCTAGTTTCCCCGTCACCATTCCCAGCCTGCCCGTAGGAACAATGTATCTCAGCCCTCCGTATGCAAACACACATAACGATAAGAAGTGAATTGCCATGCTTTACATTCTGAAGTGCGTATCCACGTGTGGAAGTGTGGATTTGAGAACCAGAAGGAAAAACATATAGGCCAATTATTTGTCTGTTTCCCTTGATAACAAAGCTACAAATACACAGGCAGGGCTTCTTGTGCCAAGATGTAGACATTTATTCCAAAAGAGCCTATTATCTCCAAGCACGACTACACAAAACTCCTCAAATTATCTCAACAGTGAATGTGCATCTGTGAAGCTGGGTGGGGAGATGGCTGAGTCCGTGGCAGCACTGTTCACAGCCAGCCAGGGGACCCCGAGCAAGTCATTTCACCTGCCCTGAACTCATTTTCCCATGTGTTAGCAAACAAACCACCAAAAGCTACACTCTGCAGAGCTACCCTCTGCCCCCACAAAGCAGACTAAATCGGAGACCTCCTCAGCCTTTGCTCTTTTTCACCGTTTTTGTTTTTGTTTTTTTTATTCCTTGCTGACATGGTGCAGTACTCAGTGTCTGTTCTCCTGGAGAATTGGCAGCAAACATGTCCTGTCTGTCAAAAAGATTTAGCTCAGCAGTTTGCCCCGTCATGCATGTTATAAGAATGAATTCACGGATCCTCTCTGTGTTATTATACCTTTGTGGAAGATACTTGTGGCTTCATATTTTAAATATACGTATACATACACATGGCTTGATATTTAAAAACTGGGTTTTCCCAAGCAATTGATCACATCGCCTTAGTTTTCTAAAGATTCGTATCTAAATGTAAAATAACACCCCAATATCCATGGTTTCCTGTCCACGGCTCTTCTGTTAGCTCCCCATTGTGACCTTGATTGAAATTGCGTGAAGTTTGACCATTGACCTGTAAAATAAGATTCTGCCTTTAAAGTGTGCACCTACTTACAAAATAAATCAACTATTCATGGTTATAATGATCACTTTAGTTATATGAAAAGAGTTCAGAATCTGGACTCCATACAATAAATTGTCATTTGATTTGCATTTTTTGGCATAGAGTGGCTGTGCCACTCAGAGACTTCATGGTTATTTGTATTGTCTCACTGTGTCGTCTGCCCATGTGACTGAAAATTGATGTATTTTTATTAGTTTGAAATTTCCCTTGTTCAGTTTTTTTTTCTTTTCCTTTTCTTTTCTTCCAATCATCTCTGACATGTGACCTTTCTGCCCCAATTCCTATTTCTTCACTTGGAAAACATCAGAAGCAGTTTTTTATAAGAACCCGTATGCCTAGAGGGCTACAGAAGTAATCCTATTGTGCATGGTCAAGAGCTTTGCAAATTAAATGAATGATTGTGACAACTCCCATACTTAATCTTTGGCAGGTGGTAACATGGCAGAATGAGCTGACATTAACAAGACGCTAGCTACAAAAACATAGAAATGCCAGGTAAACTGGGACAAGACCACTGTGCAATTTTAATACATGAACAAACACAAAGGTAAAAAACTGGAGGTGAGAGCAAAGACAGACATTAAAGCCAGGGCAGCATGTCCTGTGCTGTGGCACAGTCCAATCCATAAGGCACTGGTGGAGAAGGAGGCCAAGCACGGCCCTAGAAGCTGTTGACTTGGAACAAATGGCTCAGCATGGTCTCCACAATAAGAGTGGAACTTAATTGGGCCTTGGGCGAGAAAGTCTGGCCTTTGAAGCACTGTCTCTTGCAGGGTACAGGGGCCTTCAAGTAAACCATGAGGAAGAGGCTAATCTTGGACCTTGGATTAGAAAACAGCAATCTATAAGAAATAAAAAGATACTGCCACTATGATATATTTAAAGGTGTGAATTAAATTTCTACTGTCCGATTATGGGGGATTCCTAGGACCTAAAAAAATGACCATTTAGGTGGCCTCTATGTGGATTGGAGTGACATGCACTCTCCAGGGTTTTTAAGAGTTGAGTTTGGAGTCACCAGGACTTTTTCTTTGGGGAACTCCAACTGTACTTAGACCTTTGGGTTGGTTTTTTATCACACTAATCATTTTCTTCACCCACAGACTCTCTGCACCAAGAAACAAAGCAAAGAATTGGCCCAGGACCATTAAGATTCAAGATCCAGAGAAAAAAAATTTCAATTGAGGGGCTCTAAGAAGGTTTTCTGGAAAGGTAGCATATTTGACAGGAGGCCGGAATAATAAAATTTCAATACATAAAGTTGAGGGAAGGATGTTTTAAGTGAGGCCTATCTGAACAAATGGATAGTGGGAATATGTAGCCCGAGGTGAGGAGATCCTGAAGGAAGTGTCGTAGGGAGAAAGGCCAGCTGAAGTGATAGTTTAGAGACTGAATATGGTCAGACGTTTTCATGATATAAATAGCTATGGCTCAAGTTGACGGCAAATGTCACAATGCGTAAGACTAGTAAGCAAAGTGTGTTCCTTTCTGCTGTATAATGAGCAGTTTGAATAATGAATGGTATTAATGAGTGAAAGGGTTATTTAATACTAGCTAACCTCTCCCGAGTTTTCTTCGGCAAATTATTGCCTGCCATCAGACAAATAAATCCTTGGTGCTACTCACCCTGAAGCTTTTTATAAAGCCGGTCAAATGAGAAACACTTCAATTTTCATACAATGTGGATCATTGGTCCTTGTTATTTTCAATTTAGGGCTCATGTTTGTAATAATTGTTTGGCTGGTAGGTCTCACTCAATCAAAAATTCTATCTTCTTGAATCTGTTTCAGCTGCTTGGAGAGATTACCACCTATCTCTGGATATAGTCCTTGGGATCGCCCTAAAAAAACATACATCCCACATAGCCTTATACTTAAAGTCAAACCATTCTCTAAACACAGCCTCTAAATTGGAAGGACATACAGCATATTGTTTTCTATGTTGTGCTATCACATAGAAACTTCATTTTATGATGCAAGTCAGGGGTCCATATCCTTTTTCTAAAGAATCAAAAGGAAAATTTATTTTTACTTGGCAGCTGCATATACTCTCTATGCATAGTCATCTTACTTCTTTGCTTTTGTTACAAGACTTAAAAATGTTAACATATATCCTAACTCTCAGGCCATGCGAAAACAAGCTATGGCTGCATTTGGCCCACCAGCTGTAGTTTGCCAACCCCAGATATAAATTAATCCAAGGAATACAGCATTTGGGGCGTTTAATTATGAAGAAGTCTGGAGCTGGTGTGAGTGAATGACTAAGACCCTGAGGGATGACTGCTGGACTGCCAACACCAGCTGAAGAGAAGGTTAAGAACACAAGACCACGCTTGCCTGAACAACTAGAGCATCCATCAACAGAAAATCATTTTCAAAGTAAAATCATGCTTGCATGACGAACAGCAGAACATCAATCCAAACAGATGTGTAGGAGGTAGTGGAAAGTCAGAGGCATGGAGCAGTCGATTATTAAAAGCTTATAAAGTCAAGTGCCTGAAAAGATATATAAAAGAGACTAGGATGGAAGTTTAAGGTATACCCTACATCAAAATGAAGCAGAACTCTGTAGTATGACTATTCAATTTCAAGTCACTCAAGACCCGCCACTACTCATAGCAAAGCAAACTGTATGGACTTTATGTTTATAATGTGCTGCATGAGTCTCGGGAGTGAACAGTGAGACGCAGGCAGATACTGAGTACACCTACAGTGGAATATTTCAGAGCTGAGTGTAGGCAACTTGCCATCTTTTATACTGGACAGAGAGCAAAACCTACCCACTGCTTCAGAGGGAGACACTATCTTCGTCTACCAAGGCTGTTTACTAAATATTCTATAAAAGTTCAAAAGTGAAGGGCAGTGTTTAAATGATGAGCTGCCAACTAATAGGCCTGTCGTCCAAACCCACCAGTAACTCTGCAGGGAAAGATATAGCTGTTGGCTTCCATAAAATTTGCAGACCTGAGAATTCTAGGGTCAAGTTCTTCTGAATTCTGGGGGGTGGCTAGAATCAGCAGAAGATAATGGGTAGTGCTTTTGCATGTAAGAGATATGTGGGTATTTGAGAAGACCATGAAAAAAGTATCTTGTAACAATGATTCCATATACAGATGCTAATTCTACATTATTTTGACTTCTGGTTGATTTTCCCATGAGGAGACTACTCCATAAACTACTCTAATTTGATCAATAGATTCTGGGATTCTGGGATCTTTAGCTATTTGATTTGTCTCATCGTTATGGTTAAGGTTCTATATCATTTGATGAGGCCATTATTCTCAGTAGTTTGCCGGGTATTATGTAATTATCCTTTATTTTGTGACCGAATGGGAACAGCCAATCAGTAGAAATTGGAGTTTTATTGGCAATGTGACCTATATCCAATCCTATATGGATTTTCTTCTTTTTTTCTTTTTTTTTAATTTTATTGGGGGCTCTTACAGCTACTACAACATTCAGTACATCATTTGTATCAAGCACATTTGCACACGTTTCCACATACATTTCCCAACATATTCCACTTGAGCCCTTGGTACAAGCTCCTCTTTGAAAAAAAGATAAAAGAAAAAACCCTCCCCTGTCCCTTCACCCCCTTTTTTTTTAAATGAATCATTTTATTGGGGGGCCCATACAACTCCCATCACAATCCCTAACAACATCAGCTGTATGCAGGCCACATTTACACACCCATTACCATCATCACTCTCAAAACATTCTCCCTCCCTCCAGACCCCCATTGTCAGCTCCCTATATTACCCTTCCTCCCCCCTTTCCCTTGAACCATTAGTAATTTACAAATTATTTTTTCATCACGTACACTGTACAATGTGTCCCAACACTCACTTCCCTGTTGTCCGTGCCCCAGAGAGGAGGCTACGTGTAGATCCCTAAAGTTGGTTCTCCCTTTCTATTCCTCCATCCCTCCACCCTCCTGGTATTACCACTCCTATTACTAGTCTTGATGGATCATCTATCCTAAGTTTCCCATGTTTCCAACTTTACTGTACATCTCCTGGTCTAGCTGGATTTATGTGGTAGAATTGGGGTCATGATAGTGGGTGGGAGGCAGCATGGAAACTAGAGGAAGGTTGCATATTTCATAGCTCCTACCCTGTATCTTAACTGACTCATCTCTTCCTTGTAA
>PVJH01009471.1:0-30100 GCA_004026705.1 Nesogale talazaci
CCCCCCCCCCCCGCCCCCCAGCAGTCTCCTGCCTCCTCTCAGTCTGTCTGTCTCTGTGTCTGTGCGTCTGTCTCTGGCTTTCTCTGTTACTCTGATGCTTTCTCTCTCTGTCACTTTCTAGATATCTCTGTTTCTCTTTCTATCTCTCTGTCTCCCTCTCTATTTCTGTCTGTCCCTCCCTCTGTGTGTGTGTGTGTGTGTGTGTTGGACTCTTTTTTGTATGTGTGTGCATCTCTGTTTCTCTCTGACTCTGTGTCTCTGTCTCCCTTGCTCTCTCTCTCTGTTGCTCCCCTGCATTTGAAGGAGTCTTTGAAGCCGTCCCACCAGCCCTGAGAAGAAGCAGTTCTTCTCCCCAGTGTCCCTTTGTACAGATGAAAAAGACTCTCCGAGTGATTTTCCAGTGCGCCTGACACCAGAGGCGAGTGGACAGGAGGGCAGTGTGGAGACTGTGATTGCTAGAGCTCCTGCTTTGGAGAATCAGGGCTCTCCATGTGTCACCTCGGCGGTGGGGGTGGGGGTAGGGGCACCAGCACCAGGATTGGGCCGAGAGTTGCAGCCTCCGGCTGACCCCAGGGTCAGATGGTGCTGGGCCCTTTTCTGGGGGCTGCACTGACTGGGAGCAGGAAGCCAGGCTGCAGCACAGGCCAGAGTTGGTGACTGTCCCTAGCCCAGCCCTCTGCTCCCTGGTCCCAGGCACCACATCGGTGCCTTAGTCAAGCAGAGAGACTCTGCCAGGAAATGAACGAACTCGGGGCAGGCCCCGAGGCCAAACGGGAAACCCCCAATGCATGGCTGCCCAGTGCGGTCTGACTCACGCTGACCTAGACACAAGGTAGAACTGCCATGCCCTTCTGACCTGGTGCTGCTCTGGCCCCACCCTCCCACCTGTAGGCTGGATGGTGATTGTGAACCGTTTGTGCCTCTCGGAGACCGTGGGGTCCACCTTGGCACCAAACAAGGACTTACATCTCACCGCCCAGAAAACAGGTCCACGACACACCTGAGACCCACAGATATGTGTTCGTGGGCCACTGGAGATGACCTCTGACACACAAAAGTGTCTCTTCCTTCCTTTGTTCTCCTCCCTCCTCCCTTTCTTCCTGCCTCCTGCCTACCTTTCTTTATTTCTCACCTCTGTCCTCCCCCTCCCTCCCTCCCTGCCTTCTTCACCCAGGAGTGATTTTTTGAGCCTGGAAAAGGCTTCCGAGAGGCAGAAGGGGTGGGGCAGGAAGACGAGGTCCTGCAGCAGGTGATCTTCAAGGCTTGTATTATGGGGCTGGTAGAGAGAAAGGAGGCACCAGGATGGGGCGTCTGATCCAGCTGATCCAGCTGTGAACAGGACAGAAGGAAAGAGGTCAGCAAGGCAGGGTCAGCAGGCAGCCTGGTGTAGAACTAAGTGAGAGGGGTCCTGGCCTGGGGCTGGGTCATTATAAGCCCAAAGGACCCAGTCAGGAGACTTGAACTTGCAATCTCGCAGACTGTGTGGAGCGGTCTTCATCAGGGTCCATCGGGAAAAACTCAGCCCACCCATGAAGCATGGATTGCATCTAGGAGGTTAGTCACACAGGTCCAAAGATGCTGCTGTTGTTGACAGGTGCCCAGGACACATAGTGACCTTGTGCCTGTCCCACAGGAGGGAGCACTGCCAGGTCCTGCCCTGCCCTCACCATCCTGGTCCACCTCAAGCCCTTTGCTGCAGCCACTGTGTGGGTCCGTCTCCCTGAGGGTCCCTGTCTGTCTCCCTTCCCTTGCTGTCTTATCCAGCAGGATGTCCTGTCCCAGGCGCTAACATCTCTGAAAGCTTGTTTGAAATGATGATGTCTCCCTGTCCCCAACTCTAAGAACCTTTCTGGCTGTGCTTCTGCAAAGACAGATGGGTTGTTGTTTTTTCCTGGAAGTCCGGGCTCCTGCCACCCTCCTCTCTGGCATCACAGTTCAAAGGCATCCATTCTTCTGCGAGCTTCTGTATTTGTGATCCCTCTAGACAGAGCCATAGAAAATGGCCTGGCTTGGGCAGGCCCACCTCAGTCTGCAAAGTAACAGCTTTCCCCTTCCCCACTTCACGAAGTCTTCATGCAGCAGATGCTACGTGCCCAAGACACTACATCCTTTGATTGCTTGACTGCTGCTTTCACGAGTATTGACTGTGGCTCCCAGCAGGACAAAATCCTCGATGCGCCAATCTTCTCTCATTTTTATGATGCCCTCTAATAATCCAGAGATGAGAGTTGCAAAGAAGTGACTTGGGGAACTGAGGGGCGAGCCTAGAGGCTCAGAGTGGAATGTGAGGAGCTGAAACTCAGATCTCTGGGGCAGGGGCCACTGTCCCTGCAATGCAAGGTCACAGCCTGCGGGGAGTGGCCGAAGCAGCAGGCAACCCAGTGTGTGGGGGTGGTGGTGGTGGTAGGGGTGGTGAGCTTGATAGGGAGCCAGCTGGCAAAGCAGGAATGGGGTTGCAGACTTCCCAGTCATTTCTAAGAGACATCTCTGGAAGCAGGTCTAGACAAAGCAGAGCCTGGAAGGGGAAGTTTGCAGCAGAGAGGCTACAGGGAGGGGTGGGTGGGTGTTTGGGGAGTGTCATGGGCTGCAAGGTAGCAGGGATGGGGCTGCTGGCCTTCAGGGGATGGGCTGTGAAGGGATGGCCTGGAAGGGGGTGATGGGCACCTGGGACAAGCCTATCTGGGAAAAAGGGCACGCCCCCAGGAGTTGTGCTAGAATGAGAGAGCAGGGTTAAGAATGAACCCAAGACCTGCTTGGGCAATGATGCGATAGGCGTGCGCTGTTCCAGAAGAAGCATGTAGAAGGGGGATTTCAGAGCCAGTCTTCTGCTGTCATCCAGGGGATACTGGCAGTGGCAGTCATATGTGTGTGGTAGTTACATCATCTGGGGTCAACTTGGGACTTAAGAAGATTAAGAGTCAAGGGGTGGAGTCTAGTCTGTCACTCAGGTCATAGCTAATCCTCTGTGTGGGCATGGCTTTCTTCTGAGAATTCTGGAAACTCTGATACTTTCCTCTTTGGAGGTGGGAGACCCTTCTCTCTCTCAAGTCACTCCCTTGGAGATGCTCCACTGACAAGACACATGGTGCCATGCCATGGGAGCTGGAGAAGCCACATGGACCAACCCTGATGCAACCAGCTCTCTGGAGCTGGAGAAAGCACATAGAAACCTGTGCCAGCGCTGAGATGCTTACAACGCCACTGGATCCACAAGACTTCCAACCCATTGACCTGTGATCCTCCTGCATTTGGCATTACTGCATGTGCTTCGTGAGTCTGAAGAGGACTTTATAGATTTGTACCTGACATATGGGCTAATATTGGACTTATGGACATGATCTGGACTGGGCTGGGGTGTTTTCTCAATATTCAATTGCCCTTATATATAAAGCTCTTTCTTATATACATATGAATGTCTGTGGACTTGTTTCTCTAGCTTACCTGCATGGACGCAATGTGTCACAGAGTAAGGTGGTCATGCTGTTTGGAAGCAGGTACCCACCCCTTTCTTCAGCAGCCCCACTGGGTGGATGGGTTCTAGGCATCAAGGTGTAGGAAAGTGGATGGACACCAGCCATTTGCCCAAGGGACCACTCACTGTCATTGAGTTTGACACAGAAGGACCCTGTAGGACAAGGCAGCCTCGTATTTCTAGTTCTGAGCAACCAATTCATTCAAACCACCCACCTGTCAGCAGTCTAACACTTTCCCCATTGTTCCGCCAGAGATCCTAACCCCAAATCAGGATCTAACCCCAGGCTAACCGGTGGCCTCTGAGTTGACTCTGACCCTTAGCTGCCATTGAGTGAGTTCTGATCCACAGCGCCCTGATTGGACAGGGCAGATCTGCCCCTGTGGGTTTCCGGGGCTGTGGCTCTTTGCAGGAGTAGACAGCCTCACCTTTTATCTCCACAGAAGGACAGGTGGGTTTGAACCACAGACCTTGATGTAGACTGCCCCGACATATGCCTAACACATGGTTCTGCTGTGCCTGCTACTCTTCACACTCCACTGCTACGCCCAGACTCACTGCCACCATTTGGCTGGCTCCCACTCTCAGTGGCCTCTTTGAAGGTCTTCTCCAAGGCTGTACATCTTTGCGGGAGCAAACAGCCTCGTCTCTCTCCTGCAGGAGGAGGAAAACAAGGAGCATGGAAACACTGACCCTGTGCATTGACTTCCGGGCACTACGGAGCAGGAAGTGTGCTCTTTCTGGGCAGCTCTCACTGCTCACAGCGTCCCCCTTAGCAGCAGCAAGGGTCATCTCCCATCATGTCGACACGCAGCCCAGAGGCCGCCCTCTAGAGCCACGCAGAAAGTCTAATTTGTCTTCTACCGAACAAATATTTGAAGACCGCAGTTAGCTAAAACGATGACTAAGAGGCGTGGGAAGGGCTGTAAGTCAGCCTGAGACTCCTGGGACGCTTATTTGTCCACCCAAAGTGGTGCTAGAGACACATATGTTAATGGCAGTGTGGTGGTTATGTAATACCCTGTCAACCTGAAGGTATTAAGCATGAAGGAGTCTAGCCTGTCAGTCAGGTTACAGCTTGATGCCTCCGTATGGGCGCAGCCTTCTCATGAGGATTCTAGAAACTTCCTCTCTTCTTCCTTGGAGGTGGGATGTGCTCTCTCTCTCTGCCTTCCCTTTCCTGCTGTTGAGACACTTGGGAAGCCACGTGGAGACACGTGCCAGTGCTGAGATACTTCCGCCGCCACTTCTACAAGACTTCCTACCCACTGGCCTTTGCTCTCCCTGCATGTGGCATCATTGCATGCGCTATGTGAGTCTGAAGAGGAATTTATGGACTAGTACCGGACATAGGGGCTAATATCGGATTTATGGACTTGATCTGGATTGGGTTGGAATGTTTTTCCAATATACAATTGCTCTTTGATATAAAACTCACTCTTATACACAATCCAGTGTCTCTGGGTTGGTTTCTGTAGTCAATCCGGCCTAACGTAGGCAGGCTGGTGGCTCTAGGTAGGGGCTCCCAGGGGAGGGTACAGGACCTCTGGACAGAACAGAGGACCAGGAAGGAAGGTGCAGGGAGGTGGCACCAGAGGACAGCATGGGCTCTATGCTGCTGAGTGAGGTACCAGCTACTTGGAGCAATGCTCAGAAGAGTGGCATGAAGAGAGAAGGAGCATGTGGACTGGCAGAGGTGTGGTCTCGATTCTAGTGACTCAGACAGGGAGCAAAGGCAAGTGTCTCATTGCTCAGTGTGGCCTCTAGGGACACATGCCGCCTCACTAGGAAATTGACCGGGCCAATGGGAGTCCCACTATTGACACTATGCATGTAGGCCAAAGGGCTGGAGGAGAGCTGCAGACATTGCTGGAGGATAACTCACGTAGGCTGAAGAACATTTCTTTCTTTTCTTATGGGCCCTTGTGTTTGCTTCCCAGAGGTGCCATAGCAACACGCCACGGTTGGGTGACTCACAGTCAGAAAGTTCCTGTGTCACTATCTGAAGGCAAAGGCACTGGCAGGCAGCACCCTCTTTTCTCCGCAGGCCCCAGAGGGCGACTTTTCTAGTCCCTCTCAGCTACTAGAAGACCAGGTGTGTCTGGACACTTTGGGGTTTACAGATGCATCTTTACACGGCTGTCTTCTCGTATATGTCTGCATAGAAAGGAGCTCTCAGAAGTTCATGGGGGAGACCTCCATTATGTTTCATTCCGTTTTCCCCTCAACTTTTCATTTTCATTTTATTTTTTTCCTCTTCAACTTTCTGAAACCCCTCGTACAATGTCTTCCTCATTGATAGGACAGTACTCCGATGGACTCAGACTCCCCTCCTCAGGTCGGACCTCATGCTAACCCAGCTGGCAAGACCCTCGAAGACCCTGTTCCCCAGCAAGACCATTCACTAGGGGTAAGCACAGTGCTTCTGCGTTGGATTGTGAGCCACAGAGTCAGCAGTTCAAAAGCCTGCTCCTTGGAGAAAGATGGGCATTCTGCTCCCATAAACACTTAGTCTTGGAAACTCACAGGGATCGTTCTGTCCTGTCTGGTAGTGTTTCTGTAAATGACAATGGACTCTGGCAGTGAGTGTGTTTTGTCTTTTTGTGAGACACAGTTTAATTCACAATACCCTCTAAAAGCAAAAACCATGTGCTATGTGTGTGTGTTTTAAAACTTTTTATTGCAAATTAGGTAGGGGTTTACATTTCAGGCCTTTTTAAACAACAACAACAACAACCAATAATGTAAACCTCACAGCTAACCTCACAGTGACTTGCCCTGTCTCCCTACTTGCTCTGTCCTACGTGTCCCTGTTGTAGAACATTATTTTTCCTTGCACCCACGTTACTCTCGTCTACCCCCTAGTCTATAGTTCCTGAATGTATTTGGCCAACCACCCCCTTTTCAGAAAAACAGTTTAATATCCCCTTGATCATTAAAAATGTTTGCCCCAGAGTCCACCAGGCCCCTCAGGATTGGTCCAGGACCCCACAGGCGCTAGAATTGCCCACATAGGAAAAGACTGTTCCGGTCTTTCTTCCCACGCCACCATCAGAATCTGTTTCTGCCAAATATTTGCCTTGATTTTTAAAAAGCAATGGTCTCCTGCAGCACTTGTCTTTTGAGGAGAGAGTAACTTCATTCAGCATAGCATCCTCCGAATCCAGCCACGTGAGGAGGGGTCTACAGTTTTGTCCTTATTCTTCAGGGATGCATAGTATTCCATTGTGTGCGTCTACCAGCATTTACTTACCCGATCTCTTGCCCATGGGCACGTAGGTGGCTTCCACCTTCTGGCTACTGTGAATGGCAGCATACATCTGCCCGTTCTTTGTTCCTTATTTCTGTGGGGTATTTTCTGAGTAGAGGGATTTCTGGATCATTTGGAATTTCTATTCTAGTCCCAATTTATGAGGGCATGCCATATTGTTTCCCACCGCAGCTGCAGTTTTTAATCCCACCAGCCATGGAGGCGGGTTCTAATCTCTCCACACTCTCCCAGGGCTTACATTTCAACATTTCTCCCAGGGCTTTCTTTTCCATAACGCACTCCTCGACCTTAATATGCCCACATTAGCTGACCACAACAAAGCCCACAAAGGCCAGGATACTGCCCTCACATGTACTCCTGACTTTGGACTGTTCTTTCACATCCAAAGACAACCGACCCACAGTCTTTCTCCAGCCTCACAAAACGTCCAGCCAAACGAATCACCCTGAGCCCAACACACAGCGTTTGTGAATGAGACTCCTCACGACCCTGAGCCTGCGTGATTCATGCAGCGCCTCTGCATAGAATGAGAAACGTGTTGTGCGTGCTTAACTCCCGCAAGCTTAGTGAAATGTTATTTGTGTCCGGTAGAAGGTAAATATTCACATTCTTCCGGAGAGAAGGTAAATGATTCCATAGGAGACTGCATGTATTGGTCAATATTTCAAGAGGCAGGGAGGTGGATTAGTTTCCCTTCTGCTACTGGGACCTCCGGAGAAAGTAGACAATGCTTCCTGCACCCAAGGAAGGGGATTCCATTTTCTCTGACGTGTGAAGATCCATCTTTATAGAAGGGGGCTCCCAGAAGTGCTTCAGAAGTACCGATGTTTATCCAGGACCGCCGGAGGTGCAATGGTTAACTCTTGGATTTCGAGCTGCAGTTTGAAACCACCAGACACTCTGAGGGAGGAAGATAGGCCTTCCTACTCCCAGAGAACCACCGTCTCAGAAACTAGCAGGGGCATGAGTTGGCATCGACTTGTTGGCAGTAAGGTGTTGTGTGTGTGTGCGTGTGTGTGTGTGTGTGTAGGGGGTCTTTGGGGGATGTTTTTCCATGCAATTTTCCTTGAGGGATTTCCCACTTGAAGTTGGCAGGCGTGCAGACCAGTCTCTTATCTCACTGCCCATGTAAAATAGAAGGCGCTCCAGTGATATAATGAGCTACATGTTGGCCTGCTCACTGCAAGGTCAGCTGTTTGAAACCACCAGCCGCTCCATGGGAGAAAGATGAGGCTGCGTGTTCGCATCAGGATTTAGTCTTAGACACCCACAGGGGCAGTTCTTCTCTGTCCCATAGTGTCACCATGAGCAGCAATAGAATTCGAAGACAGTGAGTTCAGCATTGTTGTTGTCGTTTTCTTCCTTCATCAAATATGGGTTGGAGCATTACACTCTAGTCAAACGTCAGATTTTACTAGATGAGAAAGCTCATCTGTCCTGAAGTAAACAAATTCAACAAGAACACGTCAGACCCAAGCTTACATTAGAGCTTCTGCTCGCCCTGGGTTTTAGAAAGAGTGCAGTCTTGCACTCCACGCCCCTAGAGGAGCCCTCGTCGTCGTCATGCTGATGATCATGGCTCATGAGGAGATGCTTCTTTGTGAGAGAAGGCTCTCTCCTATGACTCTTGTGGGCATCACCTCCTTAGATCTCACAGGAACCCTCTGAGGGAAGGCTGATTATCTATCTCTCCCCACAGCTCTGAGCAACCTAACAATTTATCCAATGTCCTAACCAAGCCGGAAAGTGCAAGAGCTGAGATTCACTTGTAAGTCTAGGCCCTTCCCTGGGGTGACGGGGGTGGTTCGTTGCTGTGGAGTCCTCTCTGCTCCACTGTCATTATGATGGCCCTGTGTGCAGCAGGACAGATGCTGCCCGGCCCTGTACCATCTCCAGGGCTCCACACTCTGGCCCTTGGTCATGGTCACTGTCGAGTGCAAGGGCCTGTTCAAGTTCAAGTTCCAGTTAACTGTAACTGGAGCCCCAGTTATCAGCATATTTTCAGTCAGCATCTGTTCTAAGTCACAGGCTCTCATGGCTAATTTTCAGACGGCCTTTCTTGTTTGCTTCCATCTGCAGGATCCACTGAAACCCATCCAGCCTGGGTGACCCACTGGGATTTGAGATCCTGGTGGCAGGTGGGAGGGGAGCGGGGGAGAAGACATGAAAGGCAGGGGGACAAGAGTTGTGAAAGGACTGGTTGGTTTGAGGAACAATGAGAAAGTGGGCAGGCGGGGCCCAGATGGGTTTTGAGGCTGCCATTTGGGGAGGCATGGATGGCGATGTTAGCTGAAACCAGGACTGCTGGGGAGAAATGAGGATGATAGGTCCGGGTGGAGTATGGAGCATCTGGGGCTGGTGGTATTACCAGGGGAAGAGCAGAGAGCTACCAGGGTGAGTAGATGTTCTGGGGTCGTCATCACGAGTGGACAAGGGGTTGCGGAAGCCAGTGAAGTTGGTAAGGCCTGGAGGGGAGGGGAGGAAAGATAGGGCCCGGGGAAGATGGAGATGGTGGAACTAGCTTCCACACTTGGGAAGACCACAGCATCAAAGGCAAGGAGAAACCAGGGAAGAGTTTGAGACTCAGGTATCATCGACAGTGTGTTGTACCACCTAGAAGCCACAGAAAGGGGAAAGAGATAGTAGGTCATTGACTATTATTGGCCCATGGACCTCTGTTGGAGTCATGGCTACACTTTGGGCTGCTTACCGTGAGGTCCAGAGTTCAAAACAACCAGCCGTTCACTGGGATAAAGACGGGGCTTTCGACTCCCAGAAAAAGTAACAGTTTAGGAAACTTGCAGAGACAGTTCTCTGCTGTGTGGTGAATCGGCATCGACGTGACAGCAGCCGGTTTGGTTTTGGATTGCCGATGTTGTCCGTCGCCACTGGGCCCCAGCTCATCGCAGCCCCAAGTACAGCGGAACGAAACACTGCCCGGTCCTGCGCCGCCCTTACCACGTTTGAGCCCATTGCTGCGGTCACTGGGCCAGGCCAGCTCCTCCAGGGTCTTCGTCCTTTTTGGTTGACCTTAACTTCATCTCACATAGTGTCCTTTTCCAGGGCCTGGCCTCCAAACCACAGTCGGCCGACAAAGTCTTGCAATTCTTGCTTCTCGAGCACGTGAAGACTGTATAAAAGCCACGAATGCTTATTTTTTATCCAGTTAGGCATAAGCCAGAGCTCCTGGGGACATGGGGATATGCAGACAGATAATGAGCCTGGCTGATCGGCTGCTAACTGCCAGGCTGGGGTTTGAGATTACTCAGGGGAGCTTCATGAGAAAGGGCTGGACACATACTTCTGAAAATCCAGCTCCTGCAAATCTTGTGGTCAGCTCTACGGCAACCCATGTAGGGTTGCCCTGAAATGGCTCAAGGACCACTGGCTGGATTTCCTAGATTGAGGTATGTGTTAGTCTGTGTAGACTAGAGAAACAATTCATAAACACACATATGGATATATGGGAGAGGTTTATAGACAAGAGGAATGGAACATTGAGAAAGCATCCCAAACAGTCTAGTCCAAGCATATAAGTTCAATATTAGCCCATATGTCCGATACCAATCCATCAGTCTTCTACAGACTCACGAAGCAGATGCGATGATGCCAGGATAATCACAGGCCAGTGGGTGCAGAGTCTTGTGTATCCAGTGGTAGTAGAAGCATCTCAGCGCTGGAAAGGGCCTCTCTGGAACTTCTCAAGCATCTCAGCACTGGCAGGAGTCTACATGGCTTCAGAGGTCTGCTTCCATCAGGGTAAGCCTATGTGGTAAGGCCATGGTTTTCCATCAGGGTAAGCCCATCCTCCAAGATGTCTCCCAGGGGGTCAACGTTTGTGTCTTATAGGTAGAGCATCTCCAAGGGACTGAGACATCAGTCTCTCACCAACCAGGGCTAACTACAGCCAGATTTCCCAGAATTCTCAGGAGAAAGCCATGCCCACACAGAGGTCTCATTGGCTCTCTCCACATTGACAGGCTAGAGCCCCCCACCCCCCACACACTCCCAATCCTGAAATTGATACAAGGCTACATGACTGCCACAAGATATTTTCCCATTTCTTACAGAAACACGTGGACAGATGAATCCGGGGGAAGCATGTATCCCATCTAATAAACTCTCTCTGATGGGAACTGATGAGTCCCTCTCTGCCCAAAGGACAAAACCTGGTTCTCACCCCAGCCCTTGATCACTCCGGGTGCAATCTGCTCTCCAGGGCTGGATACACCTGAGCTGTCTGCTGGCTGGGAAAGGCAAACCGAGCTAAGAGGAAGAACCTCTGACAGCCATGCTGGCTTTGCCCCTCAGCCGGTGCCGCATCGATTGGCCCTTCTCACCTCACACCTGCCAAGAGCTCAGGCCCCTCTCCGTCGTCGCTGCGGTAGCCTAATGTGCTCATCAGGGGGGGGCTGGTGTGTCAGAGACACCATCCCTGCTGCCCCAGGACTGGATCGATGATGCTCTCCTACAGAATACTGAATGAGCCTGAGGACAACGGATCCGAGGAAAGGAAGTAATTGCTCACAGCCGGTCAAAGGTCCCTAGCTGGGAGGATTCAAGGGATTTTCTCTCCGTCTCTCTAAAGGCTCTGAAAGATCCAGAAAGCAGACCCAGGAGAAGCACTGGCAGCTTCTCTGCTCAACAAGGCTCAGAGGCCTTGGCTCCGTCAGAGTGGTCCTTGCAGCCTGGACTGATTAAAGACAGGACAAAGCTTTCCCCCAGCCCAGCTGCCAAATTTGGGTGATGGAGTGGCCAAGCCTGGTTTCCACCCACAGCCAGGCACCCAGGCTGCCAAAGCAGACCTTTCTAGTTTCTTCCTGCTTTATGATTCTGTGCCTAAAATCTGACCATCTTCCTCTCCATTGAGTACGCAGTATGGTGTGTGTGTGTATATATATATATATATATATACATACACACATATATAATATATATATATATTTATCCCCCTCTTTCCTTGCACAAGAGAAAGTGCCATGGATGTAGGAAGTGCCCTTCCCTCTCCCAGCTACCGCCTTCCCTCCAAAAATGACTTTGCTTCTTGAGAAGACCTTCCAAAACTAAAGTTAAAAATGATGCCTCCGGGGAATTCTCAGGGTAGCAGAGTGTCTCTGGTCTATGATTGTTCTAAACTCCAGTGCTCGTAAAAAAAAAAAAAAGTGACTCTCCCCACCACCTCCCAGAGCAAAAATTTTTTGACATTTCTTTAGCTGCTCAACAATGCATGCTTACCAAGGGTAGGGAGGTGCAGCACATCCTCAGGGAGCAGGTCAGGTACTAGCCTAGCTGGTTGGCTCTGCCAACTGGGCATTATGACTGGGGATATAGGTGCTCCCAGAACTGTGTGACCGCCTCCCTACCACACAATCTAGTCCCTAAAAAGTCCCACTAAAGAGCTAACCACTGGCTGAGCCCCGGTGGCATAGTGGTTGTGCACGGGACTGTGGCCCACTGGGATGGAGGTTCAATTCCTGCTCACAGGACCAAAGGCTGGGCCTCCTACTCCCACCACCAGGGCAGTGATGCCTTAAAAAAAAAAAAAAGAGCTAACCACTAACCACCACAACTTTGGGTCATCTCACACTAAAGTCAAACTCCCTGCTGAATTATAGTGAACCCATGGGGCAGAGAAGAACTTCTCCTTTGGGTTTCTGATGCTGGACATCTATCTGTATGGGAACAGAAAGCCTCAGCTTCCTCCCATGGCATGGATGTCATGACATTGTAGTTATCAACCTAGCCCATAACCCAGGATGCCACCAGGGCTCCCTTGGCACTTCAGAACACACACAAAATTTACCTCCAAACCTGAACGTACAAAGGAAAGCGAAGATATTTTGTTGAGTGCCCAAGAAGCAGCAATTATTGTTCAAAAGCAATGTGAATATCTCTCTGGGTGTTATTATGTCTTAATATAGAAGCAATCTCTTTTTTCCCCTCCCTCTAATATGTGTCTGTTGCTCAAGCAATGCCATAATGACATTAGGGTTACAAAAAGCAGCAATCATCCATTGCAGTGTCTTCATCTGAACACAACTGGTCTGAATGATACTGCATGCAAACCTTAGGCATCAATCTTTGCCCACCCTTCTGGTGGTTCCCTAAGACTATATATCCCCTGAAGAAGCATGGCCTGGACATTTACAAGAATTGGAGAGGTCTTACCCCGGGGATCGACTTTTAGCCACAGAGAGGAAGGACATCCCTATAAGGTGAGCCATATCGTCTTACAAATGAACATGTCAATTAACTAGGGACCACGCTCTTTACTATTATAACCTCACGAGACCAAAAGGGCAGCATTTGCCTCCCAAACAAAGCTCGGAAGGTAGGAAGAGGCAGGGGGAAAAATTCCCCAGAAGTGGGAAACCCAGAGCGCAAGTGGGAGGAGTACCCACTATGCTGAGAGGATTGTCAGGGAGTCAGAAAATAACTGTCTACACTGTTGACTAGACACGAATGATCTCTGTAAACCTCCCCTAAGCCACCGCAACATGTAAAAAAGGAAAAGATAAGAAAAAGGATCCACGCATTTTTCCGGAGGACTGTTGAGAAAGGATATTTTTTTTATCAACTCATTGTAATCTATGCTTCTTGGAATGTTAATGAACTCGAGCATCTCTTTAAGTGCTTGTTGGTGTTTGTTAGGTGTCATTGACTTGGTTAGACTCATGGCCACTCTCTACGTTCAGCAGAAAGAAACACCGCCTCCTCCCAGGCCACCTTGACGATTGTGGTTATGGCCGAGCCCAGGGCAGCCACAGGGTCCATCCCTCGCCTTGAGGGTCTTCCTCTTTATCCTTGCCCTCCCACTCTACCACGCATGATGTCCCTTTCCAGCGATTGCTCTTGCCTGGCACTATGTACAGAGCACCTGCTGTGAGCCTTAGCGGTGCTGTAATACATAGAGTTTTAACATTTTTATGCCTTTGAATCTATTCAAATCTATTGCTTCCTGCTTCATATATATTCTATCTAGTGAGCACCTATTCTATGCCGGCAATCTGTCATAGACTTTATGCGTCCGATGTCATTCGGTTTAAGAATCAAAGCAGGGGAAGCAGGGGACGATGCCTGCATTATACAGATGAGAAAAATAATATTGAAATAATAATAGCCATAACCATTAGAGCGAATATCGAGTCATTATCATTCAATGAGATATTATAAATGCACTGACTGCTCGTGTCAACTTTGTGGTGGTGTTGCCATTAGACGCTGTCAAGTTGGTTCCCACTCTTCGCGACCCTCTGCCGCAACAGAAGGAAACCCGGGCTGCTCCTGCACCATCTTCACAGCTGTTGTCCCGGAGTCCGTTGTGGCAGCCATTATGTTAGTCCATCTCCCTGAAAGCCTTCCCCTCTCTTTCACTGGCTCAACCTCGAATGATGTCCTTCTCCGGGGACTGGTACTTCCCAATCTCGTGCCCAGAGCTGGCGTCCTCAGTTCTAAGTAGCAATGTTGCTGCACTTTTGTGTGTGTGTGGACATCACTGCCCTGGTGGGAGTAGGAGAGCCAGTCTTGCTCCTGGAGAACTGCTGCTGGATTTGAACCGCCAACCCTGTGGGATGCAGTCCCGCCCACGACTTGTACAGGCTGAGCCCCAGTGGCGTAGTGGGTCACAGCCCGATTTGTAACCAGTATGCCACCAGGGCTCCTTCCTTACAAGACGGACTTGTTTACTCTTCTGGAAGTCCCTGGTACTTTTAATATTCATCTCCAAAACCACAACTCGAATGCATCCATTCTTCTGCGGGGTCCTTTATTTGTTGTCCAACTTTTACATGCGTATGAGGCAATTGAAAATATCATGTCTTAGAGTCACCCAGTGCAACATGTCGTCTGATTTCCTGACGTGAGCATTGACTGGATCCACACAAATGGAATCACATCTGGGATAGGTAGGTTTGTTGGGCCAACCTGGCCAATGAACCCATATAAGATCAATGGAAGGGTGGAGATATCAACAGCTCTGCAAGCCCCATCCTTTTTCTCTTGCTCTTGGATCTTCAGACCAGCCAGCTGCCTTGTTTGCCCAGTGCCTTGATTTCCAAGCTATACTACCCGTGGAGCACCTAATCCATGGACTATGTCGCTGTGAGTGGAGGTTCCTTTAAGCCCTGCTTCACCGTGCTCCTGGAATAGACATCTCGTGAGCTGGGGACTGTTGGACTCTGTCATCAGGCTGACTGTTGGTGACCTGCCTTGCTGTTTGCTGCTTGTGACCAGATAGCCTGAATTGCTCTACAGAGGACTACTCAGTGGCCCTCAAGACTCCAAGGACCACCAGTGCACGAGCTGTCTCACGGAAGTGAGTTGTACTGAGCCATTTTTACTGCTTTATAGATTAGTTAACTGTTTATTTCTTATGTGAGATATCTTTCTATCTATGTAGAGAGAATTATTAGTGTCCTAGTTTCGTTTCTCTAGAGAACCCTGTCTAACACAGTGTCACACTTCCCTCCAAACTCCACTCGACACAGATCAGCAAACTCAGAAGAGATGGGGTGCAGGGGGTCACGGTTGGGACAACTTATCTTGTTTTAGTGTTGATCTCCATTTCTCTCCTTACTGAGTTCTCCCTTTTCCTCTAAGTGCTCGACAATAGTGATATTTAATTGTCTACAACTCTGGTAGATACGGGTCCATGATCTCTGTCCTTCCCAGGTTTGTATCTATGTTCTGGTTTCCCCCTTGACTATAGGTTACATCTTTCTGCTTCTTTGAAGTGATGAATTAATCAGCTTGGATTGTTGGAAAATCACTGTGCTGCTCAATTCATCCGAACACTGACCCTGTCCCAGAGAGCGCCCTTCCCCACCCCCCCACTGTCATTCACCCATCCCCCAGGTCTCATCATTGCTTGCAGAAGAGGTTTCTTTGGTGCAAAACAATTGTTCTTAGTTCTTTTCTAATAGTGGCCTCAGGGAATATTTGGCTTTGAATGATGGGCTCATTTTGCCCAGATGTGAACCGACACACACACACACACACACACACACGCCCAGGTTCATTGCAGCATTATCATCATCCACCACAGTAAAAAGAGGGAAACAGCTAAGTGCCCCCCAGTGACCAAAACAAACAAACTCACTGCCATGGAGTTGATTCCGACAGGACGCGGGTGGGGAGACCGCTCCTTCAGGGTCTGTGTCTTTGTGGGAATAAAAAGCCGTGTCTTTCTCCTGAGGAACAGCCGGCGGGTTCAAACCCCTGACCTTGCAGTTGACTGGACCCCACAGCTCCTTGAGCATTAGTGGGCCAATGGAGAAATGCATGTTGGTTCTGCCCCTTCCTTCCAAGGCAAGCACGCTGACGGGGAAAGGACGGCAGTCTTAGGCACCCACAGTGCCGTCCAGTTTCGTTCTAGGAGTCAGAATGGACTTGGTGTCTTTTTGAGGATGTTTCTATGGGGAAACAGCCTTCTTCATGGGATGGGCCACCACGTCTCCCAGTGATTGCCCACCAGGCCCTAAGGACTTAGCACAGACCCTAAGCTAAGGCGGTTGGTGGGGGGACATTTGTGTTCTGATGGTGTCCCCTGGGAATCCACTCATTGCTTCCCGAATGCAGGTGCCTGGATGTCTCCGGGTGTGCCTGACTTTGTTGTCTCGTGTGGATGTTCATTCTCTGAGCTACCCCGTCTCCTTCCAGTACATTTCCTCCCAGAAAAGACAAAAACAATACTGTGTTCGTCAGCATCCCTGCTTCCTGTTCTAAAAGATACCCTCCCTGATCGACAACCCCCGACCCCAAATGAGTTTAAACCACAGACGGGTTATTTGACCTGCTTTTGTTGTTGTTGTTGTTGTTGCAGGTTTTACAATTTTTAAACCATAAACCTTAAATGAAAAATAAAATCTCAAAAAAAAAGTCTCATGGAGTCTTCTTTTCACCAAATAGCAGTTAATTTAAGAGGGAAAAGTGTCTGCCTTGAGCGCTGTGCTCTTTAAATCTGTGTGTAGGAGATCAGACGGGCTGCAGCGCCTGGAGAGGGTAGACAGGAACCTTCCGGGCAGCGAGTGTGTGTTTATGGGGGAGGGACAATGTGGAGAAGGAGCTGAGGATGGCCGCTCAACCCAAACACTGTCCCCAGTGTCGCTGAATGGTACACAGAGACCTTGTAGACGGCCAAATGGAGGGCCTGCTGCAGACAGCCTCCAGGGCAGCAATCATTGTAGAAATCGATTGTTTTCTAAGAACAGCGAGTGAGTTTTTTGAGCGACTGAGGACCACATTGGCGCTGCCAGGTGTCAGGGGTCTTAGGGGGATGCACGCTGCAGGGTTGGAGAGGTGAAAGGGGACCCCGCTGGGATGCTGGGGGGCAGAGGGGGCACCAAGGCAGCTCTGGGTTCTGCCAGCATTTACCCTCCCCCTCTGGCTGTCTAAGGCGTAGAAATGAGGAGGTCTCTGGGACCCAGAGTGAGTCATCTCTCCTGCAGACCGATTGTGTGACCCCCCACAGAGCCATGGTGTCGGGCCAGGGCCCCCCAGAATCAGTTTGTGGAGAAGATTTTCTGACCTGGCAAAACTGGGTGCTGGTGAAGCAGGAGGAAGAGAGGAGTCTCACTTTGAAATGAGGAAGATTCTGTTGAAGTACAGATGCGGTCTGAGCACTACCTCTCAGGAGCACGGCCAGGCAGTCTGAGGACAGTCAGGATGGAGGATGTGACTTTGTCGTGTCATCTTTAGGGGGTGGGGCGAGGAGGAGTGGCCTTCGTCTCCCCAGCATGTGGCTCTCACCCAGGAGTGGGGTTTTGTCAGGTGGGTGTGATGAATTGGAGAGGGGGGGAAATTGACAATGCACGAGTTTCATTTGAAAGGACAGAGAAAGGAGAGGGATTGTTATTGGATGCCATCCGGCCAACTCATGGCATCATGACTGTGCAGGACTGAGTAGAACTGACCTGTAGGTTGGACTCTGTGGACGTGGGTCACCTGGGCCTCTGGGTAGGTCTGAGGCCATGACCCTTGGGTAAGGGGTGTGGGCAACTCTGCTGTCTTACCAGGATGAGTCCAGGACTGGAATCCTCAGTGTCACAAAGGAGGGGGTGTCTCCAAATAAGAAGGTGTGTGTCAGGCAGGGAGTTTATCTTACTGGGCACTGTGGGGAGGGGCTGTTGCCAGGTTCTCACCCTCAGCAACCTCTGCCTGGTCCCGCTTTATCCTCACAACCATCCTGACGTGTGAGCCCGTCCGGTTGTCACTGCCACAGTGTCTGTCCCTCCCGCTCCCCGAGGGGCCCCCTCTGTTACTGAGCAGAATGTCCTCTTCCTGCTGGACTGGTCCCCTGGGCAGCACGAAGTCTCAGGAGAAGTCTGGTGCTCTTCTTCTGAGACAGATTTGTTTGTTCTCCCCGTCTAGGGTGCTTTCAATATTCTTCTTCACCAGCACCCCCATTCAAGTGCGTCCATTATCCCCAGGTTGGGCATTAGCATTGTGGACTTTAGAAGTGCAGCTCAGTGTGTCAAATTACCACAGCCAGGAGGCTGGAAGCCTGCAGAAACGATTCTCTCCATTCTGGGGTCTAGCAGTTGAGATCAAAGTGTTGCTCTCTTGGAAGGTTCTAAGAAAGAGTCCTTCCCTGCCCCCCCACTTCCACTTTCTAAGGATTCTCAGAAATCCTTGGCATTCCTTGGATGGGGGCCGGCTTCACCCCAGTGTCTGCCTCCACTGCTATGTGGCCTTCTTCTTACCCCTGCCCCCCACGGTGTATCCTCTACTCTTCTGACAAGGACATTAGTCATCGGATTTAAGAGCCCTGGTGGCACTGTCAGGTAAGCGCTGGACTAAGTTCAAGGTCTGTGGTTCAAACCCACCAGCTGCTCTTCAAGAGAAAGAGGGATCTGTCTGCTCCTGTAAAGACTTTCAGCCTCTCAAACCCAATAAAGGGTTGGAATCAACTCCATGGCAGGAGGTGGTTGGTTGTTTTTCGAGGAGTGGGGGTGCTTCTTTTTCTCACTACCTTCATGTGGATTCCAACTCAGAGTGACAGTGAAGGACACAGAAGAACTGCCCCTGTAGGTTTTCAAGACTGTCACTCTTTACGGGAATAGAAAGCTTCATCCTTCTCCAGTGGAGTAGCTGATGGTTTCGAACAGCTGACCTTGTGATAGCAGCTCAAAATAGAACTTCCTCATACCTGGCCAACTTTGCAAAGGCCCCCTTTCCAAATCAGAAGGTTTCCGGCAGAAGATGGGCTTTAGGACAGTTTATTCAGCCCATGGCTGAGTGACCGAAATAGACTGGAGGGGGAGATTACTGGCATGGAAGAGGTTAAGGAACTGGGAGGCTGCCTGCAAGTGGACAGACAGGTCTCCTTCCTCAGACCTAAGTCTCTCTGCCATCCCAGGCTGGTCTTCATCCTGCTACTCAACCGCAACGGCTCTTGGCTAGATGAACAATGGCTTGGGTTGCTACATCCACTGGCCATCCTCCTTCACCTGTTAGGGGGCATCTAACAAGTTCACTGCGCCACCCTCTTCCTTGAGACGCTTTCCTTCCTTGCTGCACAGACACTATATTCCCTGGCCATTCATCATCACATCTTGTCCGTTCGCTGCCATCTCTTGAAGACCTCCAACTTCTGACATGCCATCAAGACCAGTCCTTGGAGAAGGGCATGGTGTTTAGTGAAGTTTCAGGTCTGGGAAAAGGAGAATGACTCTTGACAAGATGGAGTGACACAGTAGTTGCATCCATGGGCTGGAACCGATCCCTGGAGGCGAGGATGGTCCAGGGGCCTGCAGTGTTCCCTTCTGTGGTGCAAGGGGTTGCTAGAAGGTGGGCCTGACCAGACAGCCCCTAACACACAATGGCTGGCAAGGTGGCATCCTGGTCAGGACATGCTGCAGACTCTTGCCCGCTAACCCACTGCAAAGCTGGATGCTGGAGCCCACCCAAAGCTGGATGCTGGAACCCACCCACCGGTGTTTCAGAGAAAAGGTGGTCAACTTGCAAATTGGTGACTGACTTGCCAAAAAAAACAGAAACAGAAACCCCTCCAGGAAGCAGCCACTATACACTCCTGGGGAGCACAGCTTTCTCCTGACACATGGGGATGTCAGGAATGGAAGCAACTCAGAGTTTGGGGGCTTCCTGGTGAAGTCCTAGACGCCAGGGCTTAGATCCCATATCTACACTTCCTGCCAGAGTCTTGCATCCAGTACTGTGGCTTTACCTATGCCCCAACAGCTGATTCCCATATTCTATCTCTTGTCTGGATTCATGGACCAACAAAACCTCCTTCATTTCTTCCCCGAGACATCTCACAACTGACATATCAAGAGAGGAGTCATTGTTCATTGCTCAAGCCCTCCCTCAATACAGGAACACTTTCTTCTAGCAACCTGGCATACTGTGATGTGCATCATCTTGACACAATTGCTGAAGACAAAATGAGTGCACAAGCAAATGTGGTGGAGAAAGTTCATGGTGCCCAGCTATCAAAAGACATACTGTCTGGAATCTTAAAAGTTTGAAGTTAAACAGGGGTCATCAAGCATAGAAGCAGTTAAGCGCACATGGAAGAAGCATAACAGCCTGTGTGATCATGAGATGTTGATGGGATCAGGTAGCAGGTATCAGAAAACCAGAAATAAACAAACAGTATATTGTTGAGAATGAATGGGGTTGGAGCAGAGACCCAGAACCCATCTGTCGATAATGGAGCATCCCCTCACAGAAGGGTCTCAAGGAAAGGGACGAGTCAACTTGGGTGAAGTGTAACACTAATGAAACACACAATATTTCTCTTGTTCCTTGAGGCTTCCTCAACCTCCCACTATCATGATCCCAATCCTGCCTTTCACTGTGGGCGAGGTGGGAGCATGTCTACAGGGACAGATGAGTGCTCATGACACACACTTGATGCAATTGATGTATGGATTGTTCTAAGAAGTAAGAGCCCCCAATAAGGTGCTCTTAAAAATAAATAGGAGGAGTCATATTTTCCCTGCCTCAGCCTCCTCCCAACCCTTTCAAATCTTGTGGCTGTGGCCATTTAGCTGCCATTGAACTGGCCTCTGACCTCAGGCATCCAGGGAGGACATGCTTCCCTGTCATGGGCCAGCCGGTGATGGTTGGTGCCATGGTGGTTGTATTAGGCTGGGTTCTCTCAAGAAGCAAAACCAGCGTCCTTTGCATGTGTCATAGATAGAAAGATATGGATGTCAAGAAATGGCTTTCCCAGGTCAATCCCATCGTGTCGTGGTGGTTTATTGACCACAGCAGCAGTTCGAAACCACTAGCCACTCTGAGGGAGAAAGACAGGGCTCTCTAGTCCCACCCAGAGTGCAGGCTTGGAAAGTTCTACCCTGTGCTCTCAGCTGGCATTGACCTGACAGCAGTGACGTGAGGAGGAGATGTCCAAAGGTCTTTTGAGGCTGTGATTCTTGACTAAATCAGACAGCCTCCTCTTTCTCCTGAAGAGCAACTGGTCCCTTTGAAACAGACAACCTTGGGATTGGCAGCCCCATGCCTAACCTACTGCTCCACCGGGGCTTGGAGATGGGACCGGCATCCTTCCATAATAGGGATGCATGATTGCATGGAAAGCAGTCAGTAATCTCTTCCAAGATCCAGACAGTGTTCAGTGGTTGTCAGCTATTAGGACTGTGAATACATCTATGTGAAAGCCTGGCTCGATGTGGCCTGCAGCAAGCTGATAATGAGTTCCAGAGAGTGTCGCCGGCTTCCGACAGAGAGGTTCTTACCCGGCTCCCATGGAGTCTGGCTAAGTGAGGCAGAGTTCATGGTCTGTGCGCACATGTGGGCCCGGGAGAGGTACAGCCTGCCTTTCTGCTGCCTCGGATTCTGGTTTTGGTACCCAAACATCTGGATAAAAATGAGCATAGCATTTGGGGACAGAGAAGCACCTCTCCCTGCAGACATGTTTCTGGCTTTGGCAACCATGGTTGGATCGGCGACCCAGAACCCCAGCCCCTCCGTATGGCTGTGAGGCCACAGGGAGAGCGTGGGTGAGAGATGGTGAGAGGTCCCTGGCAGAAGTTTTTGGAGGGTTCAGAGTTTAAACAAAGCCTGTTTTCAATTACCCAAAAGCATTCCCTGGCACACAGAGGTTTAGCATTCCATAGCTGTCACATGACAACATGTGCCGCCATTTCCCATGTTGCCAATGGAAAAGCAGAAGAAGGTCTGTGGGCTGTTCCTGGAGAGGGGCTGTCGCAGCCTCACCCTTGGAAGCCCACATCCTCTTCTGCTTCTTCTCTGAACCCCCGGGCATGTTCTTCTCTTGGGACTCGAACCCAAAGCCTACCACCAGAGTCAGGTCCTTGTGGTCTGTCCGGGGAAGGACTGAGTGCCGTGGGGCTTTCTGGGCTGCCATCTTTATGTTGATGAACATTGCCAGGCCTTTCTCCCAGGGCACAGCAGGGTGGTCTCACACGGCCAACTTTTTGGTTTGTTGTCAAGCACAACCCATGTGTATAATTTGGGCCCTCTGTGAGCGCCTGGTTCTCCTGTTGCTTCTTGGACCTCCCAAACTGAATCCACTGCCAAGAAGTCGATGCTGACCCTAAGGGACAGGGTAGCGCTACCCCTGTGGGTGTCCGAGCTGTAAATCTTTACAGAATGAGTCTGCAGGACAGAGGCAAGCTGCAACTGTGGGTTTCCCAGACAGCAACTCTTTACAGGGAGAGAGAGCCTCGTCTTTCTCCCGAGAAGCAGCTGGTGGTTTTGAAGTGCTGACCTTGCAGTGAGCAGCTTCTTGTGCAACCCACAGCACCACCAGGGTTCCTTCTCACAGACTGAAAGAAGCCCACTGTTATCGACTCAATTCTGACTCGGGGTGAGTCCACAGGACAGGGGAGAACGGCCCCTGTGGGTTTCTGAGACGGTCACTCTTGTCTGGAGTAGAAAGACGTGCCTTCTTCCCAAGGAGCAGTTGATGCTTTCAAACAGGCGACCTGGTGGTCAGTGCTCCATGAGTAACCCAATATACCGCCTGAGTCCACAGGGTTCTTTTTGTCGTGAGGTGCTGTCCCGTCAGTTCCAATCCATCGCCACCCCATGTACAACCGCATGAAACTGGAGCCAGACTGCACCATCCTCACAATGGTTCTTAAGTCTGAGCCCATCAAAGCAGCCATGCGGTCAATCCATCTCATCCAAGGTCTCTCTTTCTCACTGCCCCTCTACTTTACCCAGCCAGAGGGCCTTCTCCAGGGACTGGTCTCTCCTAAGAACCTGTCTAAAGTACATGTGGCAATTTTCTTCTAATTCTTTTTCTTTTTTGAATTTTCAACCTTTGGTCCCTGTGTTAGTCCGAGTAGACTAGAGAAACAAATTCATGAACATGCATATGTATATAAGGGAGAGGTTTATCTTCAAGAGGAATGGAACATTGAGAAAGCACCCCAACTCAACCCAGTCCAAGTCCACAAGTCTGATATTAGCCGTTATGTCCGATACCAGTCTATAAAGTCTTCTTCAGCTTCATGAGGTACGTGCAATGACAGCAGGACCCTCAGACCAGTGGGTGCAGAGTCTTGTATATCCAGTGATGGTAGAAGCATCTCAGTGCTGGAAGAAGTCTCCCTATGGCTCCTCCAGTTTCCAGGGTCAGGGTCCATCAGCATGCTGCCACGTCTCCCAGGGAGTCACCTCGTGTCTTATCAGTAGAGTGTGTCCAAGGGACTGAGTTCTAAGTCTCTCACCTCCAGGGGGGAAATTCGACCAGATTTCCCAGAATTCTCAGGAGAAAGCCATACCCATACAGAGATCTCATTGACTATCTCCCGATTGACAGGCAAGACTCCACCCCTACACTGCCAATCATGAAATCGATACCACACTGTCCAAAGTGCATGTGGCAATCCTGATTCTCTTCCTCTTTTTAAAAATTTTTCAACTTTTGGTCCCTCTGTAACCCATTTAACCATAAGAAGTAATAAAGGCCATGGATTTTAGAGTTATTACTGGCCATTTGAAAAGCAGTTTGTTGCCTTGCTTTTAAAGCTTGTGTATCCTTTCCACATGCATCTGTTTCCATTGAGAAATTGAAGACAGAGGTTAAAAAACATTGAAATGTGACACACAAACATGGCAGCCAGTGCTAGCTACTTACTTTATTATGTAACATGGCTCTGAGAAACATATAAATATAAATACCGCCACCCTTTTTAATTCAAAAGTTGGAATCTCAATGTATCTCCTGTGTTAGTTTCTGCATTCTTTCGAACTGAGTGAGTCTGCGACTCTCCCCCCAGGTCTGTGTTTTGCCTCTGGTCTGGGTTGGAACCGTCGTGTTGAGAGTTATGTGAATGAGGACGTGCAGACAAACTCCCCTCCTCCAAAGTCTGCTATGATGGGGAAAAGGAGAAGCACCAGCCCGTAGCTTGGGGACACGCTGGGCTGAGGAATCGGGTTTTCAGGATGGATGAGGCAATCCTGTTGTTGGCCCAGGAGCAAGTGGGGGAGCGAGAAGGGAATGCTGGCTGGAGGTGAGCTGCAGCCAGGGGGCCCAGGGGCCGGACACTGATGCAGAAGGGATGGGATTGGAAAGAGTTTGGATGGTGTGTGGTTCCAAGCTCCTTATAGGGGATGAGATCACCACTGAGCTTGAGGAGGGTGGAGTTGGGGCCCCTCGGAGAAGCGGGTGAGTTTGGAGCCCAGGATCTGGGAAATTCAGCAGGGAGTCAACAGAGAAGCCAATCAGGAGGCTGAAGCACGAGGCACAGCCCCTTGGCAGGATCCAGCACAGCTTGGAGTTCCAAGTGGTGAAAGAGGAGGAGAGCTGGGGCAAGGCTAGGCTGGGGTGGAGACAGGGGAGGGGGGACACAGCAGATCCCCCAGAGGTGAGGGTGGAGGAGACCGGGAAGCAAGCATACTGCAACGTTTGAGTCATCTCACCCTGCCCTCTGCTCAAGCGACTCCAGCCTCCTGATTCCAAGGCGTCCATCCATCTGTGAAGGAGGACACGCGCTGCAGGCAGTCAGTCAGTTCGCTCAGGGACCCACGTGGGTCTGAGTAGCACTGCCCTCTACAGAGCTGTCTTTTCACTCAGATGTTTTTGTGCTTGGGGGGAAGTCTCATGCCAGTGGAGTTTCCCAGGCAAGGACTCCCCACACGAGTGGCTCATTCGCCAACTTTTCCTCCCTGCTCAGTGTCCAGTCATCAGGTCTCCTTGACCTCACTCCCTCTCATCTTTGTTGTAAAACCATTGCCTGATGTTTGGTGCGAGAGGGGCCATTTGTTTAAGGAGGACAGGGCTTAGGAATGCCATTCATGATTAAGTAAGCCATTTTGTTCATTACAAGAGAGTCTCAGTGGGGTGGGTTCAGTCCCAGGTTTGAGGACTATCTCTGGGTAATCCCCCAAACCAACTCAAACTCACTGCCAACTCACTTCCCTTCAACAGGACAGGGTAGAACTACCCCCTGTGAGTTTCCAAGACTGTAACTCTTTATAGGAGGTGTAGGATGCCCAGTCGTTCTCCCTCAGAGCAGCTGGCGGTTTTGAACTGCTGACCTTGTAGTTAGGAGCTCAAGGAAGAATATATCACCAGGACTCTTTATCTCAGGGCAATAGTCTCCGAGAATCCTCCAGTCTCACCCAGTCTTCTTAATCTGTTGTTTGTTTGGAATTTGAGATGCTCTTCCCTGTTTTCCTCCCATCTGTCTGGGCCTGTGTACTGTGGCTCTGACGAGCATGCTTGGTAGTGGTAGCCGGGCACCACGTAGTTCTTCTGGTCTCAGAGGAGATGATTGTGCGGTTCACATAAACACTTGTCCTCTGTGATGATTACAGATGATGTCCACTAAACAGTCCAGGGTAAGGGTTGGGGGCAGAGCTAACCTGTCAATCAAGTGGCAGCCTGGTAACACCTCCTTGGTGTCATAAACCTTTGGTAGAAGAGAGAGAGACTGAGCAGAGCACGTTCTCCTGGGACCTCCACCTTCTGCCAGAGCTAGGTCTTCCATCTGGTTTCTTAATCTCCTATCAGCCCCCTGCTTATCCCAGGAGACATCAAAGGGTGACCAGAGGTGGATTGGTTCAACCAACTTTAGACCCCTAAATCCACCAGCCTGTGCTGCCTGCTGCCCCTGCTTAGTTTTCCTGCTTCCTGTTCATCAGCTCCTGAAGTCAGGAGAAGCACGACTTGAATTGGACTGGACTTACCTATTTCTGCAACTGTATAAACTGCTTCTTGATAGACATCTCTCTCTGCAGTTGCCAGGTGGGCTGTTAACCACAAAGTCAGCAGTTCGAAACCACTTGCTATGCCAAGGCAGAAAGATGAGGCTGTCTATTCCCATCACAAGTTACCATCTCAGAATCCCACAGGGACGCTTCTGCCTGATCCTAAATGCCATCCACCAGATGCCAGTGAGGTTTTGTAAACAAAGATGCTTCAGCATCCCTGGCTTTGCTTCTCTAGAGAATACAACCTAACACCGCCCCTGTCACCTCGCTTCCTATCCGAGCCTTCGGATCCAGGGTGCTTCTGAGGGCTGGTGTTTAGGAAGCACATGTTCCGGTCTTGCTTCCCAGTTGGCCCTGGTTGGATTTGGACCTCCAGCCTTCCAGAGGGTCCTGGCAGCACCTTACCAAGACTCTTCATGGATGGAGTCCTGTCAGTTGTGTCTGTCCTGGTCTGGCTCCCGGGCTCAGTGCCCTGCACTTCCTAGTTGAGACTTGGTGGTCACATTCCCATCCTAGAGAGCAGTGTCCACTTTGACTGCTTGGACCCCCTCTCCAGAGTACGACGACTCTTGACTTAGCCCTGTCTGGTGGCATGGTCAGTCACGTAATGGGTTCCCACTGCACTTGTATGTTTGCTTTAATTTATTGACGTTCTAAAAAAGTTACTCGAATGGATAAGCCCCCCGGTCTTGTCACGGGAGAAAGACAAGACTGTCCACTCTCGTGGAGATGTACTCTGCCAGAAACCCAGAGGGGGAAGTTCTACTCTGTCCTCAAGTCTCTGTGACTTGGTATCAACTGGATGGCTGTTAGGTTTTTGGAATTTTGGAGCACATTCAGACTACCTTTTCTCATCCCTGGATCCCTTCTACATGGCTGCCCCAACCCATAAAAGTCTCTTGAGTGCCATGTTGGTGTCAGACCCCGTACTGGGGATGAGAGGCAGGGAGACCAACTCATCTAAGCCACTGCCTGAAACTAGCTCACGGCAGGAGGCGAATGGAGTGACCTCTACCTATCCAAAGTGTGTGAGATGAAGTCTCACCATCCTGGCCTCTAAGGAGCACTCTGGCCAGACTCCTTCCAAGACAGATGGGTTTGTCCTTTTAGCAGTCTGTGGTACTTTTCAATATTCTCCTCTAGCACCACAGCTCAAACACGTGGCTTCTTCCTCAGCTTTTCTTAAGCAATGTCCAATTTTCACATGCAGAGCAGGGCATGGAGAATACCCTGGCTTGTGTCAGTCCTCAAAGGAAGATCCTTGCTTACATACTCTGGACATGCTGTCAGGAGAGACCAGTTCCTGGAGAAGGACATTCTGCCTGGTAAAGTGGAGGGGGGAGGGGCCAGCGAAAACCAAGAAGGCCTTCCAGGCGATGGATGGACGCTGTGGCTGCGATAATTGGGCTCAACCACAGGAACGGTTGTGAGGATGTCAAGTGTTTCCTGCGTAAGGTCATTATGGGTCAAAAACAAGTCGATGGCACTTAACAACAACAACAACAACAACAACAAGATACACATCCAGGCAAGAACCCTGTGCCCCGACACGGACATCTCAGGGGCGCCCCACCCTGACATGTTGCTAATGTTAATTTCTCTCCCTTTGATTCCAACTCACGGGAACCCTGGGTCTGCAACATAAAACCATTTCATGGCTATGTGACCTCCAGTGGATCACCAGGATTTTCTTCCGAGGCACATCAGGGTGGGTTTGACTCTCCAACCTTTTGGCTAGTCGCCCTGTGCTTAATCATCTGCACCACCTGAGACTCCTCATTCCAACCAAGGAGAGCCTGAAAGGACAAGCAGGAGGAGTGGAGGAAGAGCATTTGAAGTAGAAGGGACTGCCCAGGCAAAGGTCCAACGATGAGCAGAATCTGTCAAGTGCGCCATCCGAGACCAGGGTTGTCACTGGCTGCGGTGGTGGTATGGGGTCCTTCCTGACCAGCTCCATGTGTCGGGATGAATGAGAAAGACATTTATACCCAGAAACCGTTGTGTATTGAGATGGCGTCCCAGTCCGGTTTGGGTCACGTCCACGCATCCTACACTAGCCAGACCCATCTTCAGACCCTTGTGACTGCAGGTCAGTGGCACAGAATGATGGAAGGAGAGGCAGGGTGGTCCCAGGCTGATGGGTGCAGAGTCCAGTGGATGTGAGGTTGATGGGAAAGGTCAGGGCATCATGGCCCATATCAGACCCCCTGGAGGCAGATACAAAATCTGAGCAAGTAGAAAGGAAAAGGGCAAGGAAAGGGACACAGAGAGGGGTTCCCAGTGCCTCCTTAAAGAAAGGCTACACCCCCCAATGACATCATCATGCTGGGACCTGATTGATAGGGTAGACTTCGCCCTTACATCCACACAATTCCATCAAGTCTTCACTACCCAGCCCGGGTCAGCCCAGCCTCCCGGAGCTTGGCAGCAAGGAGGGTCTGACCCACAGCTGCTGAGATGAGCTCCCACCCACCAGCCTTGCTCTCAGCAGGGGCTCTCTACCTTCCTCATGCCGCCGCCCCCCTTTCACACAGGTCCTCATCTGATGGTGCCCCCCAACTGTAACGTTAATTTCATTGCTACTTCTTTACTGCCATTTTGCTACTGTTATGAATTGTCATTTAACTATCTGAGAGGCGGGATGTATTTTCATTGTTACAAACTGCACCTCATTAGAGCCTAGTGATTCATCACAAAAACCATATGTAATTCTATATTGTGAAATATTTATTTCTAATGACAAATCAATGAAATGTTGTCTTGAAGCATGGTGGGGCATGGATCACAGTCTTCAGGCTGGGTACTCATGTGTGGACGTATGTGCATGTGGCAGACCCGCATGGAGATGGATAGTTCCTAAGACCATCAGAAATAAAATATGTGTTTTCGGATGGTTTTAGGAAATCCCTGTGAAATGATCCTTTGACTCCTCCCCTCCCAATGGATTGAGACCCACAGGTTGAGAACCATTGATGTCAGGGGCATTTTCAGTTGTTCAGCGTCATCCTCTGAGCGGGACCCTCCAGTGGGTCTTGTCTTCTTTGGACAGGGCGGTTCCTACAGAGGACGGGGAGACAGTGGCATTTCATGGTATGAGTTTTAAAGTGGATTCAAGTTCTCTCTCACTGCATCCCTCTCACTGCATCTCTCTCTCTCTCTCTTCACCCTGGGAGGTGGGGGGAGGGAAGGGACTAGAGAGGTGTAGAGGACTCTAAAACCCCTGCCTGACAGCCCAACCTGCTCTGAGGGCTGGCCCATTCTCTCTCGGGCCTTTTCTGCCTTCCCTTCTGGTCACTGTGGGGTCTCCCGCTGCTGGAGCTGCAGTCCTCCTGCCCCCTGGTAGGAAACCTGGTGTCTGCCATTCATCATATGCTAATCACCTCATTGCTGCCTTAAAGGACCAGATCAGCAGAACCACGCCAGGACATAAATCTCTTCCAGGTGTGCCGGGAGGCAGAGCCATAAAGAAACTCTGGGCAGCTGCCGGCCTTTCAGCCCAGGGTGGGGCAGCCTCTCCCCCTACTTCCTGGGGCAGGATCCCCAAGTCCAGTCACCACATGACCTCTAAAGGGCACCAAATAGGCTTCTGGAACGTTCTTCTTTCCAAAGGGGCCTATGCCCTATGACCTCTGTCTGGTGTGACCCTCACACCCTGTTGAAAGAGAACAACTTAGTGTCCAGGGTCACGTGAATGTGGTTAGCCGGGCACGCTCACAGAGATGTTGCAGGTTCTTTGTCCATTTGTCTGGGCCTGGATTCTCAACAGTGTGGCAGAGAAGACCTAGCCCCTCCCCTCCCCCATGATGTGATGGAAATATAATGCCGCCACCTCCACAGTGGGACTGCTTGGGAGACTAGGGTGGGATGCAGCACCCTTGCTCAAGGCAGGTCACAGCCTTGAAAGGCAGTTTTCCGGGGCATGTGGCCTGCTCCCGATATCACAGGGTATGGTGGAAAGGCTCGCCCCTTAGATCTAGATCCCGGCATCTGACTCTGGCTCTTTGGACTTGAGCCAAATATCTGTCACATTGCCTGTTAATCCCAGGAGTCATTAGGAGTCATTAATCCCAGGATGCAGGGAGAGGTTGAATCTCCTTGGAAACTCACACCATGAAACACAGGACCGAGGGCTCCCTGCACCCCACCCCACTTTGCACCCAACGCCCCACCATTCCTCAGCCTGCCCTGTG